>JARHVA010009667.1:0-25000 GCA_037957365.1 Torreya grandis
ACCATCTATTTTTGTTATTTTTTATTTTTTTAAAATTAATTAGGTTTGATTTACTAGTTCCCATTTATTTGAGGCCTAGTTAAATGTTTATGGAGATATGTTTTATAATTTTATTGAAATCCATTTATTCATAACATACCACATTTATATGTTGTATGTTAATTATATTTGTTAAAATATTTCAATATATTATCTAAATTTTAATATAATGGTTTAAGATTTTGTTTCTAAACTTGTATATTTATATTATTATTTTCTATTTACAAAATGAATCTTTTACATTTAAATTATAATTTCTAATGAAATTTTGGTGGGGTGGCTAAGTGGATTGGTTGTGCCTATCCCCACTTAGACTAAAATATATAGAGTAAAGAGTGCAAATTATTTTGAGGCACTAAGATGTTATTGACAAAGGAAATTCAAGCATTCCCTAGGTGTTGGACTATTATGGAGTGAACTGACTTTTGTGTATATTACTATCAAAAACATAAATTTTAGATATTTATTTTAAATCTCAAATAATATGGAGAGGAGGTTCAAACCATTAAATATTTAATCAGCAAAAGAGGAAGACAAGGGTTATTACACACTCTCCGAAAGGAGGGGACCTTTATCAATTTGAAATGAACTCCAAATAATCTAAAATTAAAGTCAATTGAAATAGTGTATGTTATAAGAGAACCTTAAGAAACAAATGGATTAAACCCTGAGCTCTAATAAATAAACATATATAATAAACAAAGAATCTAATTTATTTACAAACAAAAAATTTAAAAAAGTGTGAACATTAAAATTTATAATTATAATTAATTACTGTCATATTGATTTAATTATTATTTAATAATTTTTTAAATTTTATAATATAATTATATTCATTATAATTACTAAATATATCTATCAATAAATATACTTTTTATTTTTTTAAACTGGCCTCAAATTATATATTAAAAAATAATAAGGCTAAGAATTGGTGAATAAAAGCTAACATAATACGTGAATGTAAAGATAAGTTAAGAATAATATCTGGAGAGGTTAGATAACATAGAGTGGGAATTTAAAGAGGGTTGAATAAATTTAATGCTTTCTTAATGTATAGTGACAAATGTGAAATTTACTTATCCAATGAGCATATTTTTTTACTAGTTTTTAATCTATTGGAATTGATTTTTTTAAACTTAGATTCAAATTTAATAGTTATATTTAGTGGATCAAATAAGACATGTACTTAATTATTGAAGATATATAAAATGTTTTAGATTTTAATTATAGATCATGCCATTATACGTTTACAAATAGTATGAAATAAATTCATGTTTAGGTCCTAGATTAGTAATAAACATAAATAATCTTTGTTGAGAACATGATTGAATTTAACCATTAGGGATTAAAATTGATACAAAAAAATTCCATAATATAGTTTAAAAAAAACAAATTAAAAACATAAAATGAAGTCATGGTAATGCTAATCCATTGTATTTTAAATTAATAAAAACAAAATCAAACTATATTAATTCTATGCCTAATGCTTTGTATTCTAGCTCAATATAACATAATATCAAGTGATGTAGACAATAGATATTTATACAATACATAGTGTGTATCTAAACAAGTTTGATATGATAATTAATTCAATCTAAAAGTGGTATTAAAAAAAAGTCGAGATGGCCTTATTGAATTGTAAAAAAGTCCAATCCAATTCGAAAATGCCATAACCCAAAGTGTAATGTAGTGAAAACATAATAACTAAAACCAATTTAATAATAATTTAATGTTATATAGTGTATGGTTTTCAAGAATTGAATTAATTGTAAGATGAATTTTATACTATTATTTTTTAAAAATATTTATTTATATTTAACAATTATTTTGTTTAATGTAATTTTTTGGTGTATATATATATATTTATTTCTCACAAAATTTAAATGCACAAATAAAAATTGACTATTTTTATATAGTTATGACACAATGTTATTCATATTCACAAATACATTGTATTGAATTGTATCAAATAACATGTCAATGTAGCATGAAAATCAGATATATAACCTAAAATTGTTGATCATTGGAATTTAGAGGGAAGATGGACATATTGTATTATCAGATATATATATTTTTTAAATTATACATTCATGGTAAAAAGGCATAGAAATATTTATCATATATATTTAACCTATTTGGATTATAATGTTGCATTATGTAGAAAGATTGTGTCAACTTCATTGTAGGAATTATCATATACTCAAGAGCATATTTGTTTGAAAAGATGACATTTGATTTCAATCTATCTAATATATGAGAGAGTATAGGTATTAAAACATGATCTAAAATTTATAACATAGGATAAAAATTCATTTTTTTGACATAAAGGATATTAAATTGATACAAAAAAAGAATCATCTAAAAGGAAAAAATGAGGGGAATATGTTGTCAACATCAAACATTAAACATTGTTGGGAATATGTAAAAATATTTAATTAATTTTAATTAAATAAAATGCCAATACAGTGTGGAAAATATATAGATAAGTAAAAATTGTGAATCATTACATTGCAAAATCTAAGTAAACATATTGTATTATGATATGTGTTTTTATCCTTATTTTTGGAATTATACATTCATAAAAAAAGACATAAATATTTCCCATATATTTTTAATCTATTTAAAATTATCATTTTGATTTATTATGTCAATATTAATGGTAAAAATGTGATTTCAAATACTCAAGAATATATGTTAAAAACAAATGTGTTGAACATTGTTTGCCCTCTTCACCTATTAATTGAATCATAGATTTTACATCCATACAAAATTTTGCACTCTACTCATAGAAATATTTATTATGATCATGTCATGGCATTTGATAAGACTAAGCATATTATTAGGACTAACATTTTTAAAATAATATTCTATTTATTATAAGTAAATATATTTTTTGTGATCACTATTAAATTGGGCCAAAGAAATATAGTGTGTCACATTTTTTGTCATAAAGAGGCAATATATACTCCAAGTCTCCACAAAAAAATTGAAATAGAAATATTTTGATAATATTAATAAATGAAAATTTTTTAGTTTATATTTAAAAATAAATAGGTATCCACATTTTTCAAACAAAAAATGATGTTTGTTAAGTAGATTTTTTGAAATTATTTATTAGTTATTTTAGTAAATATGTTTTGGTCACCTATTATATGTAATATAATATATGGACCCCTCTAAAATATATGTATCTATATTTATAACACATGTATTAATAATTTAAAATGATCAAGGCATTATCTTATATAATATAAAATTAACATGGATGGAAGAAGTGAATTGTATGCATGATAAGTTATTAACCAAACATGCAAAAGAAATATTAATTGCGCATATTCTATGTTTACCTTTTATATAGATGGGAATAATATATTATATATATTTATAAATCCTCATATTTTTATTGCATGAAAATACCATCTCAATAACTTCATATTAAATGTAAACACTAAATTCAATTTGAGGTGTAACCAATGTCGATCATGTGAATTATGATAGATCAAAGATTGATTTTAGAAATAAACTATAAGTTTTTTTCAAAGTTTAATTTTTTATATTATATATATATATATATATATATATATATATATATATATATATATATATATATTAGGTGTGTATGTGAAAAATATGTAAACCAAAGTTGGAATCTAATTCAATGAAAAAATGTTGATATCCTGATGAAGAGAAAAACATAAATCTCAACAAGAAAATTTACAGTTTAATGAAGTGCAAAACTAGAATCAAGACAAACCATATTTAGAACCCAATCTAGTCCAAAAACTAAATTATATTAATTTAGATATAAAACCATAATATTGTAATTTTATAAAGAAGATAATTATATGTCCAGAACAAAAATATATTTAACATTATAAATTATAAAAGATAACAAGAAACCATGTCAATGGGAATCCTAAAAGATTTTCCAAGATAAATAACTCCAAAAAGAGAATTAAATTCTATACATGTATAGTATATCAATCAAATTCAAATCCCGATTGTGTGCACAAATGCTATAATATTAATAAATGTTTAGGGCCTAATTAAGTTTAAAATTTAAACTATTTCAATATAGGCACAAGTATATTTTAATGAATTTGTGACATTTTTGTGTTGAAATTATCATTTTAATGATTTGTAATGTAAATTTTACATCATAAGTTGTTGATGACATAACATACATTACAAAAAATATACTTCAAGTTATAAATCACTCAAATAGAAATTTTGGCTTCCACCAAAATAAAGTCATCGATGTAATGTTATATCAACTTCTACATGATTGATGTAGGAATATGAAAATATTTGAATCAATCTTAGTGAATACTTTAGACACCCAAATTTTACACAAACCCCATATTCATGCATTTTAATTATTTAGAAAATTTGTACAAGATTGTACTCAACCCCACATGATTCTCTATTTTGTCTAATTATCCTAAAATTTACATTAATAATTTTATAAAATGTATATATTATTAATTTAGAACTAATTATCACCAATTATCTAGCTCTTCCTCTTAAATAGCACGCTACTTATCTCCTAGACAAACATGTACCTATATAAGCCTACCCTAGACAAGCTTGTTTACCTATGGGCTTGTAAATTTTATATTTTTAGGTAGTTCTACCCATTATTGATAAAATTTAAACTTAACCATTATAAATTACATTTTAAAAAAAATTATAGTACAAATGAGTCATCTTAAATCATCCTATAAATACAGGGTCTTACCATCCCATAAAAAGGAATCAAGGAATCTATAGAAAGACAAATAATAAACAAAAAGAGCATCCATCCAACCAAGGTTTAGTCCTGTAGCTGATATTATACTTTCAAGTTTTGTTTCAAAATATAAAAACACGTAACACTTACCCATATTTATCCTTGTACACATTACTATTTTCCAAAATAGGGTAGTTACAATTTAGTAGTTGCATCTATCACTTCTACAAAAGAGGAGTTTGAAATCCTTACTCGATATATTCCATAAAATCACCATATAACTACATTAAAAATTAACCAATTTGGTCAATACATTTATAGACAGTGAAAAACTCATTACATTCAACTTCAAGTACTTACTACATAGAGACACCATAAACAAAAAAATCATTTATATATGTAAGTTCTTATTAAAATGCAAGGCATCAAAAGGGATATTTTATAAATTAGGTTAGGAATAAAATTTGAAACTAATTCCATTATATAAGCACTAGGAATCGATAAGAAATCATTAAAGCATTCTAACACTACCATCAAAGGATTTAACAATGAAGCATAAGCTCCCATGGGGACAATTTTCCTAGTCTTAACTATTGGACCTAAGATGTTACTACCATATATTTATGTTATGAACCCTATATACTTTACACTCCCTAGGTGAATAATATTTTTTCATGAAGGATGTATCTATACCATTCAATAAAATAACACTCCCTTTTTTTATTGTCAATTTTTTTATTCCATAAAATCTAATATACCTCATCTCAACATGAGCCAATAAAAAGTGATACCTCCTTTGCAACCAATTCTAGAGGAAAAATTATACACACATCATGGGTGAATTAATCAATTTAAATAATGATGAAATCAACTAAGATTAAAATATTAAAAATAATTAAGAAAAAAATAAATAATCAAGGAAATGACCTAATGTCAATTTCACATCGTACAAAAAGGGCACATATTGGGGTGACATGAACATTTTATCTTGTGTAGCTATATAGTTCACCAAAGTACTTTGTCATATATTTTTCATCCTTTATACTTCCTTCATCATCAACCCATATAGATAAATTATAGAAGCAACTTACATAAGACAAGTGTTAAATTTGGACCAACCATCAAAAGTAGTTACTCCTCCAAAAATGTATTTTGAAAGGTCCACAACATGAGGATTTCAATAGGTAAAATTAAAGTATTCATTCAATTACTAAAATTAATAGAACATTAATTCAAATTAACCCATTAAAAATTGTAAGCTTTGTCAAAAAAATAAACATAAGTTGAAGAAGATAATGAGTTTGTTATAGCATATAAATATTTTGAGCCACTTAGCAATGTTTAATAGTAAATATAAAAATTAATGTTAAATATGATACATGAGAAAATTACAAAGGTAGTGAAATATTTGATCAAGTGACACATCTCAAAACCTAAAATCAAAGCATTGAATCAAACACCAATTAAATGCTTACATTAAAAACCTATAAGAACTCATACTTCCAAATAACCAATATACAATGACTCCTCTTAAACTTTAATCATTTACTATTAATAGTGTATATATATTTTGACATATTTACTATATCATGGTCATGTACATATTTTTTATTATTTTTACTTACGTGTGCCTTATTATTATTGTTTCATTTTTTCAAATTTCAAAACTAAAAAAACATTCTTTAAAAAAACCTTTATCTTGGTCAAATGATGTACATTATAACTAGAGCACATTTCATAGTGTATATATATTTTCACGTATTTATATACCATAGTTTTATACATAAATTTTATTCTTTAATTTATTTTTACTTGCATGTAAATTATAATAAGTGTTTCATTTTTTAAATTGTTTAAAAAAAACACACACACACACACACATTCATAATCATTTTGGTGAATTAATGCACATTATAGCTTTGGTACAATACACTATGGAGTTTATGCATCCATGTTTTCAAACTTTATTTCTAAATGGTATACCTTGATCTATGTAGGGGATGGGGTAATTTAGATAGATATGATTATAAATACCATATAATTTTCTCAAGGGATACATATATTGATTATCATGTTATTCTATTAATAAATCACATTAACATATATAGATTGACTTTTACATAGATTGTATTTCTTACTTGCTTACATGAGGTGTCCATATCTTACATATGTGCATGGATATGCTTATTATGGGTATATAAAAATATATACATGACCATATGTAAATCACCATATATTATTTTGACTAAGGAATTTTTCTTTATCTGAATTGCATTTTTCTATTTTATAGATTTTACATGGAACTTGCCTTCTATGTGCATTGGCATTATTCTTAGACACTTAATTTTTGTTGTTTATTATGCTTCATTGACCTTAAAAAATTGATTATTGACCCCATTAATATCACTTAAATTAATATTTATGATTATGACCTCATATTTATTGATTTATTTTGGAATAACATACATTTAGTTTCTAGGGAATCCTATATATGTTTATAATCCTAATTATCTCATTCTTTTAGTTTATGATCCTTTCTCCTTTTCCATATGCATCCTCATGATTTATTATGATATTTTGTATTTTATTCAAAATATAAAACTAAAAAAATAAAAAAACATGGTTTCAAAGACAATTTTATATTTGTTTCCTATATGAGAATCATACCCAAACATAATCTTGATTGGCCTATCTATATTCACTTTTTTTTCCTATATGGGATCATTTTTCCAAAGAATGTTTCATATTGACTTGTTATGAGTTTGTCTTAGTAATTAATTTAGAATAATATACTGATGGGGGTTGATATTATTAATTTCATTCTATGTGTTGCACTAATTGTACATGTATTAATTTATCATGCATTATTACATCTTGACATTGCTTGATTATGAATACATTTGTTCAGGGGAATACATATTCCACTTTGAGGGTACATGAAATATGATTTATATGGGCAGAAAATTATAACCATGCATATTATATATGCATATGTTTTATAGGTGGCACTGATATTTTTGAATTCATACTCTATATTTTTCATCTTACGATTAACATATGATGATTATCATTATTTTATATGACTTTATTTCAATTTTTTTCCATATTAGGGAGATACGAGGTCTTCCCAAAATACACTATTATCCTTAACCAATTTATGACATTATAATTATCATTTTTTATGTAGATGACTTTATCAAATGCCATGATATATCAATTTTAAATTACAATTTGGTCATTATATTACATAATTGCCTTACATTATTACATATATGCTGATACGAGAAGTATAATATTTATAGAATTTTTCACATTATACTTGTCATGCTTAATGAATATGTAACTCATATATATATTTCCTATAAATGGGTATAAACATTTAAATGTTGAAAACGTTTGAAAATTCAAAAAAATTGGTCAATTAAAAAAAATTGAAAATTGAAAATGTATAAAATCATTATTTTATGAATGCTACATATTTACATATTCTATAGGTTTCAATTATCCATCGGTTGTGAATATTATTTTCATGGTAATTTTGTGGAGTTATTTCTATGTATATTCACATGCTATATAATTTCTCATGGTACTCTTACATTTTGTATGGGCCAATTTGATAGACATCATGTCCATACTTGAAACCAAGGTCATTTGAGAGCATTTTTTCTCATTTATATATATCCATGTTTTTAATTTATCACACTGAGATGATTAAATTGGTTTATACTTGTTATAATAGTTTTTTATACATCTTTTATCATATGGATATTGTACATTATGATTATCGCACTATTACACTCATTGATTATGTGTGAATACTTTCTCGTGTGTGAAAATTATTTGTTTTTAATTGTTTTTTATTATAGAATCCTCTTTTTATATTATCTAATTAGTTGTGTTTTAGGTTGAGTCACTAACTTGTCAACTGACTAACATTATTTGGTCTTTATTTTGTGTGTACATTTCCATGGTGGTTATCATGTATCTATGGGGGAATACTTATTTATTATGTTCTCATTGTATTATCTAGGCCCACCCTTGGGGAATGTTTTTTGTATTGGTGGATTATTTTCTCCTAATTGGAAAATTTTACATTTTCATGATATATTTATCTCATATTTTCATTAAAATACAAAAATGTAAAAATTAAAAAAAAAATCAAAAATAAAATTCGAGTTCAAGGTATCCTTATGTGTATAAAAAACATGCTACATTATTTTATAAAATATGAGGTCAATTTTTTAATTACATATGTTCTGTATAATAACATGTGATAGCTAATTTATTTCTCCATGTATATAATTCTTTTAATCTGTACTTGAGATTAGTTATTGCAGAAACATGGTATTTGTCCCTCACCTCAATAAGAGTGAATTTTTAATGAAGTTTTACAAATTTAAGACATGTTTCTTATCAATAATATGATCTAATTACCTACTTCCTTGATCAATAATTGGATGGGATAGTTTAATAATATCATAAAAAATACCTTGGCTATGTTTCAAGAATTTTTGAAAGTATAGGATGTGTGGGTAAGACCATTGATACTACCATGAGAAATTGTTGGGATATGTTTTCATCACCTATTTAAAGTATAGTGATGGAGAAAATATGGTAGCATTTGTGTGGGAAAATATGCATTATATTGGGTACAAGTTGTGTATCCAATAACCAAATTACATAATCCAACAAAACATTTTTAGTGTTTATTATTTTCTCCTTAGGGTACTTATGGTTTGAATATGTTCATAAAATATATGATTATGCATGAGCATATTCTCCAAATGATGTATTATGTATATTAGATACATTCTTAACATATCGTAAATTATCTACTCTCAAAAGGTCTATTCTCTTTTAACATCTTATTTTCGTTTTTCCTTATCTTCAATGGAAATAAACAAACAATAAATATCTCAAACATTGCTCACATTCAACATTTAGTAGTAATAATAAAAAGCTATACCCTACAAACTAGATCAATGGGGACATGGTAACATATATTTAGCTATATTCAATTCATGGATGTGGTTGGTCAAGTATTTTTATAAGAATATTTGAATTATGAAATGTCACATCCATTATGTATTAACCAAAAACAATAATTGTAGATGTAAGGTTAATCATTGGCATGCCATGCCATAACATCCCACATACCATAGCATGCCATGCTCCATATGATTTAAATAATGTAACTATATTTCACTACAGATTAATGTAACTTGTGTCATGTACCAAATCAACATAATAACTTTAGGCCCCATAGAGAAGTATGACCAAGGGATAATTTTGGTTGCTATAAATGCCATTAAAAAAATAAATATGGTTCAATTTGTCTCTACATTGAAATAATTAGTTAGTCTAAATTTATTATTTTGATTTCTTATATGTTTGGGATTATTGTAACATAGAATAAGATATTTGTAATGATTATAAGATAAAATAAAATAGCCCATGTGATTTAAAATTCTTTGTTTCTTAAATGATACCAAAAAAATTCTACGATGCAAGATATCTAAAAATAAGAACACCCCATTGGTTACATTAATTTTTGATTGGATAAGAAACAAGAACATTATTTGTCTGGTAGGGTATGAGAATGCTTTTTTAATTATGTATTTTAATGTAGTCTATACCCTAAAAAACATAAAATGTGTAGATACATAACCCAATCATAGTTTCATAGTTAAGATGATTTATTTTTTTCTTTTTGGTTTATTTGGGTGACCACTTTTTTATTTAAGTGTTTTGGTGATGGATTTGGGTAATTGGTAATGGCCACATATATTATGTAGTGGTAGTATGATGTATATTATATTATTTTACCTTCTCTTTGATGCCCTTATTACAACATATTTTTGTATTTAATCAATTATTTACATATATAAATATAATTGTATACAATTAATTATATTTTAACTAAGAAATAACTATTGTTAATATGTAAAAGTAAAACATCAACATAATATATTAAAAAGTGAGGTTGTGAGCTATCTAGAAACAAGAATGCATCAAAGGTTTGCCTTGAATTGGGATAATATATATTATATCACAATTTATTCAAGCAATATGATGTTAAGAGAGAAGCAAACTTTTGAGGTTAAATTTAAGTGAAACTTAGTCATTTGGATAATAGTTTCCTAAAGATAAAATAAGATACCCTATCAAAAAAAGAAGTACCTTTATAAACTAAAGAATAAATTTGTAGAATACCTTGTAAAAATGAGAATAAATACCAATTATTTTTAAAATATAAATTTAATACATTTATAAATATTCACTACTGAAAAATAAATAAGATATATGTATAAAAGTCAATAAACTAGAGAATATATACCCATAAAAAAAACTCCATAAACAATCCTTGAAAATCTAATTTGATTTAGAAATAAAATATATATTCTGAATTAAATGAATCAAACTAATAGATCCAAACTATTTAAATTTATAAATAATAAATATATAAATAAGGAAGTAAAATAAATGATTGAAACTTATCTATAAAGCTAAATTTATCTATCAATATGCAAAACATCCTGAGATCTGATTCACTTTGACTATGTAAGCTGACTACTTGTACGAAAGCTACAAGAATGATTTAAGAATTGTTTTTCACCTAGATTTAAAAAAATTCAATTTACTATAATAAGGGTGAATTATAAGGAGAAAATGGTATTGTGTCCTTGACCTTTGATCATTGTAGTGTTTGATTTGACTACACATGATTTTTAAATTTGGTTGTGTGTAACTATCTGAGAGGGTATGTTGAAAATTTATGGGTGATGATTTGTTGCATAAAATAATTGCAAAATAAAAACCCTAGATCCTACATAATAAACCAAATATAAACCAAGTGATAAAATGGGTAAAAGATTTAGGGGAATAAAAAAACTATCCTCATAAAATTGTGCATAACTTGATTTTTGCCTACATAGACCAAATGGGCATGAGGATAATGTAGTTTCCCTTGATAAAGTGGATGTATAATCCATGATTATGAAAATTTATGAATGAGAATAAAATAATTATTTAAATTATTGATAATTGATAACCTTGATTTGTAAAAAAATTGAATTTAGACTTAGCCAATGACTGTCATAATGCAAAAGAATCAAAATTATAAATAATGATACTCTTTTTTTCAATATAATGTGATTTTTTTAAGTCTTATCAAGTGGTGAATTATGTGAATTTTATGTGATTTTAAGGTGCAAAATTTAGAATATCTATGTTAACCATTTTTGTTAAAAGTGTGCGAGGGCTGACATAGAGTATTTCAAATTAGAAGAGTGACCATTGGATCACTTTGGAAAAGGTCACATTAGAGGATAGGGTTGGACTAAAACACTATTTAGCTATTGTGGTACTACCCAAGAAGGACCAAAAATGTTTAAATTTTCTTGGTATAGATTATATGTATAATAGGGATGTTTGAATGATGTTTGAAGTAATTTAAAGACAATTAATAATGTAATTAAGGATGTGATGGATATTTTAAATTAACATAATAAAAATTAGGCCAAGTAGGGATAAATATGTTGAGATTAAATATTTTCAAACACTTAATGATTAAATTTATGAGTCTACATTTGCCACCACTTTATTCTAGTGATGTAATGAAGTGAAATTACTAGAGTCAATTATATGTGAACCTAAGTGTGCATACACACTTTGTCTTTTGATGTGAATTTTGGTCATGTAAGATTCCTTAATGTAGAAAAACTACAAAAATTCTATTGAGATTATTTACTATTCATATTTGAAAATAAATAATTTCATATTAGATATTTAAAAATTTAAAAGAGAGCAAGGAAAACATACAACTAAAAGAGTATGTAATCTATAATGCCTGTTTTATAACTTCAAAGTTGAGAAGTGCATGTTCCCTTGTTGGAGGTTTTGGAATGAGGATATAATGATTTCAACCATTTTGCTTCTTGGAAAAGGAGAACAAACAATTTTTAAAGTGGTAATAGGATTAAAGGTAGGACATTGTGTGTCACCAAACCACAATTATACCAACTCCTACTTAAAATAATAGTGATCAACTCTTAACGAGTGACGGTTTTTATTTAGATAGATAGATTTCACTTATACAGAGTGATCCAAGGAAGGGTAAAGTCCTAAATATCAAGTGTCACTAGAATCTAATGAGAAATATAAAATCATACACTGGGTTTATAAAAGTGTAGCCATAGACATTGAGTGTCACTATACTATAACATGCCCCACTTATCACTTTATAAATCACACCATTATAGATGGATCTATATTTAGTTTAATTTTTTTTAACTTTATAAGTTATTGAGATTTGAAATTTATAAACCTGAAAATTCATATGTAGTAACTTGAACATAAAATAATATCATGCCCCTATATTTTATTGTATTGATATTGAATGTAAACTAAATATTTCAACTATTTTAAAAAATTGTAATTGTAATTATTTTAAATTTTAAACTTCCAACTTATAATTGAAGGAATTAATGTATATTAATGTCATATTATTCCCCAAAATTTAATTTTTTTGAAACATGTTGTATTTTGAATAGGGTATTCTATCATAAAATGTATTCCTCATGAGGATTTAATTATGAAAATAAGTCCTATTATGATGCCCCCTTTTGACATGAGGGATTTAGCTTGTAAGTCACTTTTCTCAATATAATACATAAGTGAAGGATATAATATGTTTTTAAACATTTGAATATGATTGTGTCATATTATTGATTAAGACATTGAATTGCAAGTGAGACTAGATAAATATAACATTGAAGATCATAAGTGGCATATAAAAATGTATTGAAATATAGAAATGAATTACATGTAAAATATGTCTTTGATAGATATAGATTTTAATTACATATTATACATGTGCTATATATATATATATATATATATATATATATATATATATATATATATATATATATATATATATATATATATATATATATATATATATATATATAACGTTTAATTTCATATAATGTCATACATAATTCCCAAAATTCCACACACAAGGGACATGTGAATGTCAAATAAAAAAACAAGGCCAATGGCTACTCTCAAATGACATGAGGATGTCATATAGGCAAAAAATATGTAATGTTTCACACAAAAGGCAAAGGGACACGTAAAATAAACAATCAAGTTGTAATGCATTGTGTAGTAAAGTAGGAGTGGGAAGTGAATCATAGATCAAATGATACAAATCTAGAGAAATCATAAGCATCAATGCCATTGTTATTCGATAGCATATCCTTGTAAGACAATGTAAATTACATTAAGACATACATATGTTATTTAGATCAACATGGTATAAAACTTATGGATAAATACATCTTATTTAAATGTTCACAGAGTATGAGAATATTTTCCCAAATTAGTATGGGTGTTGGGTAAGAGGGAAGTGTGACATTGAAAATATTTGTTATAATATGTCCTGTATAATACTCAAATACCACATGAAAAGTGTTATGTATTTAAAATTGAAATATGATACATACTTGGATGAAATAAGTAACATATGTAAATAAATTAACTATCAATAAAAACAAAGACATATTAGGTCTTGATTTTTCATTTTTAATATTTTGATTTTTTGAAAAATACATGTCTTTTTACCATATTTCATGTTGAGTTCACCAAAAATCATTATCCATTTATAATTTAATGAATAAATAAATATAAATAAACTATTTAAAATGATATACATGAAATATATAGATGTATAAGTAAAATAAATAATTATAAATGAGATAAAAATAGTAAACTAATCAAGTGATAAGTAAACCTCTTTTAGATCTGATTTATGTTAATTGTGCAGAATAGTTGTTGGGGAGAAATTGATAAGAATGTTTTGTGAGTCATTTTCCAACTAAAAATTAGAATTATATAATGTATTAGGGAAATGGAATAATAGGAGGAAATGGTCACACTATAGCCTTGCTTTTTGATAGTGGTAGTGTTTGGGTCTATTGCATAAATGATTTTTTTGTTTAGGTGTATGTGACTATTTGAGAAGGTTTGTTGATGATCTATGTGTGTCAATTTGATGGTAAAAAGATATAAAAATTAAAAACACTATCTCCTACTCACTAAAATAAATATAAATAAAATGAAAAAAACTGGGGAATAGGGTTAGGGAAAAAACTAAGCTATCTTAAAAAAATCTTATGTAATTTGAGTACTGCCTACATCTAAATGGGCTTCGAGCTGATGTAGTTCTCCCTCTTAGAATGAATGTTGGACATTTTATTATCCAAATATATAAATCCAACTAGAATATTAATTTAAATATTTGATAATATATTCCATTTCCTTGAATAGAATTGATTTTAAACTTGTCCAATGACTCTTATAATGTAGCAGAATTGAAATTGGAAAGAATAGTGCTCTATTGTTCAATATATAGTGAATTTATAATTATTTATAAGGTGGTTAATTATATGAATATGATATGATTTTATAGTGTAAAACTTATAATATTTTCATTAAATAAATTTTCTAAAAGTGCAGTATGGCTGACACATATTGTTTCAAATTCAAAAGGTGACTATTTAAACAATTTGGACAAGGGCACTATAAAGGACCAGGTTGACCAGTAGTTCTATTTGGCTAGTGTGGTACTACATAGGTTTTCATTAGTGTTCATGAATAATATTTTCATGGTATTCTTATGGAGTGAGTGATATCTATATTCATAGATTATATAATCTCCTCATGTGCACCTGTATCCTCAATGTGTTAATTTCAAATACAACATGTCCTAGCTTGAGGGCATGGCCATTTTAGATGATTATTGCATGGTGATATCAGTACATGCTTGTCCTTTATCATATTGAGCTAGTTACATTAATTTAAACTACATTTTCTACTATTATATTATGCATATCTTACATTGTAATTGTTACATTATTACATTAAATGTTTGTATGTGAATGCTTACTTATGTGTCCATGCTTTTATTTGTTTGTACTTACTTTTTCTAAGAGGATAATATTTTCATCCTATTTTTTGAGTTGTGTTATGAGTAAAGTCACTAATTTATGTATATTCACTATAATTGTGTGGCCTTTGTTTGGTACCTACATTACCATGATGGTTACCATGCATATATGGGGGCAATTTTCATGACTATGTTCTCATTATTTTATTTGCAGCATACTTTTTATATTGGTATATTATTTTATCCAATTGGATAATAGGAATTTTTCATGATCTATTGTAGTGTGACTAGACGCTAATACAAAAAATATAAATTAAACAAAATAAAGTAAAAATTAAAAAAAATCATAATTCCAATACAAATTTAAGCTCTCCATATGTGTATAAAATAACATTCTACATTCATATGAGGTTAAATTTTAAATTACAGATGCTTTTTTATAAATAACACATGACAACTAAACTATTATTCATTATATATAATGTTTTTTATTTATACTTTTGAGATGAGTGATAGTAACATAAATATATTCATCCTCACCTCAAAACGAGGACATTTATAAAGGTTATTTTAAAATTTAATATGTTTCCATTATGATTGAAAAATATATAATTATCTACTTCATTGATCAAGAAGTGGATGGGTACTAATAACTTCCTAAAAATAATCTTGGATACATTTCAATAATTTTTTGTAATGTCTAGGATATGTGCATTGGTCAATGGTGACTTTTATGAAAAAGTGTTGGGGTATTTTTTAAACATATATTGTAATCCTAGTGAAGGATCAATTATGATAGTGGGCATAAAATGCATAATATTGGGTTTGAGTTGCATACTCAATAACCAAGTTACGTATTCCAAGAAAATATTTGTTATATTTTTATTTATTTTCCTTATGTTATCTAGGGTATGAATATATTCATAAAATATATGGATACATATGAATATATATTCTATACATGATGTATTGTGTAAGTTGGAACATTATTAACATACAATTTTACCTAATCTTAAAATGCCTATTATCTTTTAGTATCATATCTAAATTTTTCCTTACATATATTAGAAATAAACACCCCAAAAATCCACCAAATGTTGATTACATTCAACATTAAATGGTAATAAACAAATCAGACACTATAGATTAGATCAATGGAGGCATGACATACATATATCCAAGAATATTAAATTAATGGATGTGGTTGGTCGAACACTTGTAAAATGATATCTTAAATATGGAAAGTGGTTTCTATGGTGTATCAACCACCAAAATCAATTTCAATTATATGGTTAATATATTCTTGTATGGTATTCCATACGATTTCCCATTCCATTCCATGCCAACTTCCATTATATTTAAATATTGTAATTATACTAATCTATGAAATAATGTAACTTCCATCATCTGAAAAGTCAACAAAATAATGTTAGGCCCTAGAAATAAATTTGACCAAGGGGGTATTTTGGTTTCTAGTAAATTCATTGGTCATTTTGTAAATTTATGCCAATGGAAAAGTAAATATGGTTCAACTTATCTATATATTAATGGCTTGAGGTACAAAAGTGAGTCCCACATGGAGGGAAAACCTAGGCAACACAAAAAATAAAAATTAGGGTTTGAATAAATCCCCTTAAATTGAACATGGTTTCAGTAAAGTGGCTTAGTTCAAATAAGCACATGTACATTCCAGGTGGTAATAGAATAAAGGGCCTTTGTTAAAAATAGGTTTTAATAAAGGGTATTTATTCAAATACTTCATCTTATATGGAACACAACATTGCTTAGGGTTTGCATTCATCCACCACTACAGCTTCATAGTTTCATTGAGTTCATTTGAAGTAGGTTCAAAGACAGGCAATGTGACAAAGGCATTTAGAATCTATAGTAGGTCTTCACAATGTGACATAGGCATTTGTAATCTGTATCAAGGATTAATTTGAACTACATTTAAGATAAGTTCAAATAAATTAACAAAATGGATACTATAAACTTATTGAGGTATGTGGATAGGACAACAAATTCATGGATATTAAATCTTTTAAAATGGGTATGGAATAGTTCAAAAAATTTATGAATATTAAATCTTTTGAAATGGGTATGGATTCTATATTTTCTTTTTTATTAAATTGGTATGTATTAGGGTTTAAATTCATGTTTGGTAAATGCTTCTTAATGATATTTATTATCCTAACTTTCCTTACTTGAGACGTGTTGATTTATGTATTATAGTAGAGGTTGTGGATATCATCTATTTTTTCACATTTTATTAATGTTTCAATTGGTGTTCATGGATTTTTAAATCTTTCTCTATTTATTATATACATGTATTTCCATGGATGTTTGTATTTTGTTGTCATGCAGTCTTCTATGCAAAGGGAAATGTTTCCATGGTACCAAAAAATATCAGCACACATATTTTAATCCCAACTATCTTTATTTACAAATAAATAATTCAATGTTTGATTTTTTAAACTTAAAAAGAGAGAAAGGAAAAAAAAAACACCTACAAGAGTATGTAATCTAATTTCCATATAACTTGAATGTGGATAAGTGCATGTTCCCTTGTTGGAGAGTTTGGAGTTAATATAGGATGCTTTTGGCATTTTTATTTCCTGGTGAGGGAGAGCAAAATTTTTTTAAAGTGGTAATAGGATGAAAGGTAGGCCATTGGGTGTCACTAAACCATAATTGTACCAAATTATAATGAAATTAAGAATGATCAAGTATCAATGAGTGAATATTTTGATTTAAACATGGATATGATTTCACTTGTGCAAAGAGTTCTAAAGAAGGGTAGAGTCCTAACTTTTAGGTGTCACTAGAATATAAGAATAAATAAAAATAAAAAATATAGAATCATGCACTAGGTTCATAAAATTGAAGCCATAGACATTGAGTGTCACTAAACTATAAAAAGCACCATTTATCACTTTATGAATCACACCAATGCAGATAGATCAAGATTAGGTTTGAAATTTTTTTCCTTTATGACTTATTGAACTTTCAAATTTATAAATTTGAAAATTTATATGTAGTATCTTGAACATGAATGAATATCATTCCCTCTACACTATATTGTATTGATATTGAATGGAAATTCAATCTTTGAACTATATTTAAAACCTATAATTGCAATTATTTTACATTTTTAATTTACAACTCATAATTGAATGAATGAATCCATATGCATGTCATATTCCCCCAATATCTCAAAATTTTAAATCATATTTTATTTTAAACGTCACATTCTATAATAAATTTAAAATTTATTGCTCACGAGGCTTGTATTATCAAGACAAGTTCTAAAATGATGCCTTATTTTTAAATGAGGAATGTAGCCTATATGTCACTTATCTCAAAATAAATTATAAGTGAAAAATATGTAGTACTCTTTTAAACATCTAAATTGGATTATGTAATAGTATTGATTAAATAATTGAATTGTATATGAGAATAGATAAATATAAGAGTTAAGCTCATAAGTAGCATGTAAAAATGTATTGTAATATAAAAATGAATTGCATGTAAAACATGTGATATATAGATATTGAATTAGATTACATATGATAAATGTGTTAGATAGATATAATATTGAATCTAATAGAATGTCATATGTAATAACCAAAATGCCACATGCGAGGGACATGTGAATGTCAAAAAAAACACACAAGGCCAAGGGCCACACTTAAATGATATGAGGATATCATGTAGGCAAAAAAAATGTAATTTTGAACACATAAGGTCAAGAGCCATAAAAAATAAGTAAATCAAGTCATAAAATATAATTTAGTAAAGCAAGATTTGAAAGTGAACCATAGAGAAAATGATACGACTCTAGAAAAATCATATGTATCAATGTCATTATTAGTCAATATCATATCCTTGTAGGATAATGTAAAGTATAATAAGGCATACATATGATATATAACTCAACAAGTTAAAAATATTATGGATAAATATGAACTATTGAAATGTTCACGAATAATGAAAATACTCCCCAAAATTGGCAAGGATGTTGGATAAAAGGGAAGTTCAAAATTGAAAATATTTATTATAATATGTCATGTATTGTACTCAAATACTACGTGAAAAGTGTTTTATATTGAAAACTAAAATATGCTACCTAATTACATGAAATCAATAAAATATGTTAATAAATGAACTAGCATATAAAAAAAATCCATTTGAGGTCCTATTTTTTCATTTTTATAATATATATATATATATATATATATATATATATATATATATATTATTTTTGGAAAATATGCATGTTTTTAAAATTTGTGCCATATTTCACATTGGGTTCATTAAAAAAAATATGTTTCCAATTGATTAAATGAAAATAATAGACCTAAACTATTAAAAATAATATAAAGAAAATATATAGATCTAGAAGAAAAATACATAATTGGAAATTATCTAAAATTATAATTAATCAATTGATATGCAAACCTCCCTTAGATCTAATTTATGACAACTATGAATAATTATTATTGGTAAGAAACTAATAAGAATTTTATGTGAATAGTTCTCACACTTGAATTTAAAATTATATGAATTACTATGAAAAGGGAATGCTAAGAGGAAACGGATGCACTGTGGCCTTACCATTTGATCGTCATGGTGCCTAAGTTTACTAAATAAATGATTTTTGACCTAGGTGTGTTAGACTATCTAAGAGGGTTTGTTGATGCCCTAAAGGTGCCAATTCGATGTATGAAAGACCTATAAAACCAAAATCCTAGATATTACATAATAAATGAAATGGAAATCAAATGCCAAATTTAGGGAATAGGGTTAGGGGAATAATCAAGTTATCCTCAATAAACCCTACATAAATTAAGTTTTTTTAGATTTCCTGAATGGGCTTCAAGTCGATGTAGTTCCCCCTCCTAGAGTGAATGTGTGATATGTGGTTGTGCAACTCTATAAATTAAACTTTAAGATTAATATAAATGTTTGACGATGAATTCCCAAGACCTAAATAATATCAAATTTAGGCTTGGCATATGACTCTTAAAATGTAGTACAATTGAAATTGGAATGAATAGTACTTATTTGCTCAGTATACAATGTTTTTTTCTAAGATTTATTAGGTAGATATTATAATGAATATGATGTGATTTCATAATGGATAATTTAGAATACTTTCATTAACCAAAATTTTTAAAAGTATGGGAGGGTTGGAATAGAGTGTTTCAAATTTAAAATGTCACTATTTGAGCACTTTAGATAAGGGTGCATTAGAGGACAAGGTTGACATTTGGTATTATTCAGGTAATGTATTACTATAAAGGTTTACATTATCCATTATTTATTTATAATATTTTTGTGGTAGTTTTATGGAGTGAGTGTTATCTACATTCATAAGTTACATAATTTTCCATGGTGCACCTACATCTAAGACACGGGCCAATTTCATAGACAACATGTCGTAGCTTGAGGGCATGGGCATTTTATATAATTATTTTGTGGTGAGATATATCCATGCTTTTCCTTTATCCCATTGAGATAGTTACATTAGTTTAAACCATAGTTTATACTTGTATCTTATACATCTTTTAGTTTAAAATTGTCACATTGTTACATAGATTGATTTTTTGTGAATGTTTACTTGTGTGTTCATGCATTTCTTGTTTATACTTCCTTTGTCTCAGAGGATGATGTTTTCATCTAGTTTTCTGAGTTCTATTATGATTCAAATCACTAACATTGGTGTATGCACTAATATAGTGTGGTCTTTGTTTGGTACATAAACTTCTATGGTGATTACCATGTATCTATGAAGGCATATTTCTTAACTATGTTATCATTTTTTCACTTGGGGCCACCTTTGGGGAACATTTGTTGTATTGGTATATTATTTGATGCAATTGGAAATTAGGATTTTTTCATAATATATTGTAGCATGACTGAATGCTAATACAAAAAATAAAAACAAAATTAAATTCAAAATTCAAAAAAATCATAATTCAAATTCAAATCAAGATCTCCATATGTGTATGAAATAACATTCTACATTCATATGAGGTAAATTTTTAAATTATAAATGTTTTTAATAAATAACAGGTGATAATTGAATAATTTTTCATTACATATAGTTATTTTTATTTGTACTTTATAATGAATCCAAATAATGTCAAGACAAATAAATTACCAATAGGTAAAGCTTATAAAACAATAACTTGTAAACTATTTCATATTAAATGATTCAAATAATTAAAATCCACGCATAAATAAGCCTTAACAGGGATTGGAATTGACATACAAAATTTATAACTCTTAAAATATAAAACTCAACCTACTGTTTCTAGTTATTTTTTCATGTAAGTATCCACATATCTAAAAATAAACTAAACTATATATTTAAAATATCTAGACATATTTTAATTGATGTTCAAGTGTGATTTCAAAAATAGAAAATTATTAAATTTAGAAAAAAAAATGAAAATAAATTAAAAATATAATTTCAAACCCTTATAAGCTCACATATGGCCTTATAAAAATATCTAAAACATCACATAACTATAAGGGTGGGTTATAGATGCATTAAAAATTTTGAGTCGGTCATTTTGGCATAAATATGGGCTAAGACAGAGCTATGGATAAAAATTTATGTCCTCCAAAAGTTTTGCCTCTTTGTCTGCATCATTCTCATCTGGTTGAGAATAACTTAGCTCCTATGAATTTATTTGATTGTACTAATGCTATTTTTTGTTATTATTCTTCTTCATCTCCCATTCTATAATCTAAGTGTTATCTTCCTATTATAATCCTTCCCATTTTACTAAATACCTATCATAACTTTGTTGTCTTGTGTTTACTATCTTCTTCTCCAGAACCTACACTATCTTTTCTTTCATCTCCTTTGGCACCTGTTGCTTCCAATCCACTTCATATTATTCACCTTCATCATATTATCCGTGAAAATCATATAAATACAAAACATTAAATACTAGATAAATATCAAAATTATTTGGTAAACTCACCTAATAAAAAATTTCATTGATTTTTTCATAATTTTACATTGTCTAATTTTTTTGTAGTTCAACTTATTATATGTGCATTTCAAAAATATAACCTTCCTCAAGTAAACCATCAGTAACTATCATTATTAAAATATTTCTAAACTTCTTCTGACATTTTATGATGCTTTATACATTTCATTGCTTTCCTATAATTTTATTCTTACTTCTTCTTGTAACTAGTGTATATGTTTTGCAAATGCTTTTGCATCATCACTAACTCATTCTGTAATTAGTAACTATAGTAGATCTAAAACACTAATAGGATTTATCCCATAAATAATCTAAAATATTGATTTACCTATTGATCTATTAACTAAACTATTATATTCAAACTCAACTTTCAATAAAGCCAAGTCCTATTGCTTGGGCTTCTCTCCAACTATACATCTCAACAAATTTCCCAAGTTCTTATTTACAAATTATCTCTATCCATATTTTTTGCGATGGGTTGCATTATTTAATTTTATTTTAATCCCCATCTTCCTCCATAAATTCACCCAAAAATTACTTAGAAAATTCATGTCCCTATCTAATGTAATGGTTTTTGGAATACCATGCAATCTCACAATATCCTTTAAAAATAGTTATGCAACTCTAATGGAATCATTGGTTTTATAATATACAATAAAAAGAACCATCTTAAAAAAACCATCTATAATAGTAAAAATTGAATCATTACCTCTTTGTGTGTTTAGTAATCCCAACACTATATCCATATTCAAATCTATCCATGGTCCTCTTGGAACTAGTAATGGCATGTATAGCTTTATATCTATGCATCTCCTTTGGCCACCTAGAATATTATTCACCTTTCAATAGATCTTGTCACATCTTTTTTAATCATTGGCCAATAAAACTTCTCCTTCACCAAAACTATTTTCTTTGTCTTAACAAAGTGTCCAACCAATCTAACACTTTGTAATAATCTTATTGTATTTCCTCTTAGAGACTCAATTCAAATATATAATTTCTTACCTTTGAACATAAAACCATCCTACATAATATAAACTTCATACACATTACTTGTATTGCATATCAATGGATTCCTATAGTGCTCAATTATCTTTCCAAAATATAGATCAGCATCATATTCTTCTTTAATAAATTAAAATCCAACTACTTCACTCACAATAGTAGTTATCAAACCCATTCACCTACTAAAATCATCAACTACCTAATTTTATTTTCTTGATTTATGCTTCAACACAAAAATATAAACTTGCAAGAAAGACACCCACTTTGCATAACTACTATTTAGTTGTATTTGAGTGTTGACATAATTCAAAGCCTCATGATTAGTAAATAGAATAAACTCCTTAGTCACCAAGTAATGTCTCTAATTCCTTAATACTTTTACATTGACATAAAATAAAACATCATATATAATATTTTGTTCTTACTTCATTCAATTTCTCATTGAAATATGATTTTGGCTTCCCTTCTTAACTCAACATGATACTGATTCCCACAAATGAAGCATCAAAATCAACCTCAAATTATTTTTAAAAATGTGTTAATGCTAAAATAGGATTTTATGTAATTTTATTCTTCAATAACTCAAATAATTTTGTTTCTGCCGTTGTCCATGCAAATTCTTTTCCTCTCGTATAATTTTTTATTGGTGAAACAACACTATTGAAATTATTAATAATTTTTTTGTAAAAATTTTCTAAATCATGGAAAATTCTTATCTTTTTGATTCTCTTTGGGATAGGACACTCAAAATTTGCCTTTACTTTTTCTTCATCCATTCTTACACCATCTGTTAAAACTATAAATGTCAAAAATACCAAATAACCTTCACTTCTTCAAATTTGCATAGAGCTTATATTTTCATAACAATTATAATACCATTCTAAAATATTTTAAGTGCTCTTATTTGATCTTACTAAATATTAAAACATTATCAAAATAAACCACCACAGACTTACCATTGTATTCTCACATCACCATGTTCATCACTCTCATAAATGTGCTAGGTGAATTAGATAACCCAAATGTCATCACCATCCACTCACATAAACCATCTCTAGTATTTAATTTTTTTTCCACTTATCTCCTTCATGAATTCATATATAATAGTAATGGTTCCTTAGATTAATGTTCACAAAATACTTTGCTCTTGCAATAACATCCATCATATCATTTAAACGAGGTATAAGAAATCTATACTTGATTATAATTTTATTTATTCCTATACTATCCACACACATCCTATAATATCCATATTTATTTGGAGTTAGCAAC
>JARHVA010009667.1:30000-35000 GCA_037957365.1 Torreya grandis
AATAATTTAAGTATTACAGATTATTTTTTTCAATATAAATGAATAATATAAATATATAATTCTAAATTGATTTAGAAACAAAATCTGAAACCATTATGATAAAATTTAGATAATATATTCAAAGAATTTAAGAAACAAATTCAGGTATAGATTATAAACAGGGTGTTTTACAAATAAATGCCTTTCAATAAAATTGTAAAGCATATATCCATAAATATTTATTTAGCTTTAAAATAAATTTGAATTAGGAAAATTGAGTTTAATTATTTAAATAAAACTAAAAATAAAAAGGAAAAGAGGATTTATAAATGTATCATGAATATTATTGTAAATTATTCATATAATGCAAACATAATACGTGAAATTAATTTAATAAAAATTGTAAGTTATTCAACGTATAATTTGCAAGAATTGAATTGATTTTAAAATGTAATTTATATAATTTTTTTTTTCAAAATTATTTCTTTAATAAACTGTTTGGTGTATATTGTATTTTATTTTTTCATTTATGTTTTTACGACTTATTAAATTCAAATTCACAAATAAAGATTGAAATTTTTAGAATCATGACACTATGTTATTCATATGCACACATAGATTGTATTGAATTGTATCAAACAACATATCAATGTAGCATTAAAATTAAATATATAACTTAAAATTGTTGATTATAGGAATTTAGAAGGAAAATAGATGTGTTGTGGCATATCTTTTAATGAACATTATACATTTATGATGAAAAGTGTAGAAATATTTTTCATATCTTTTTAACTTATTTGAATTTACAATATTATATAAAAGGATTATGCCAACTTTATTATAATAATTATTGTATGTAAAAGAGCATATTTGTAAGAAGATATAATATTTGATTTCTATCTCTTATATGAGAAGATATACGTTTTAAAATATAAGCTAAAATTTATAGTATAGGAAAAAAAATCATTTTTATTTGATACAAATGATATTAAATTGGTGAAAGAAAGAATTAATTGAAACAAAAAAATGAGAGGAACATACTACCAACATCAAAATAAAATAAATAAACATTAAATATTTTTGGGAACCTATGCAAATATTTCATTAATTTCTATTGAATAACATGTTTATATAGTGAGGAAAATATATAAATAATCTGAAATAGTAATTCATTGTAATGAAAAATATAGGTAAACATATTGCATTATGAAATGTATTTTTGTTCTTTATTTTGGAATTATGCATTCACAATTATAAAAATATAGAAATATTTTCTATATATTTGTAGCCTATTTAAAATTATCATTTTGTTTTATGATGTCAATATTATTGGTAGAAAGGTGTTTGCAAACCCTGCAAAAAGGTATGTTAAAAATAAATGTATTTAACATTGTTTACCCTCTTCACCTATTTTATGAATCATCAATTTTACATCCATACAAAATTTTGTACTCTACTCATTGAAATATTTTTTATGATCATCCCATCACATTTGATTAGTATAAGAATATTCCTAGGACTATCAATTTGAAATGAAACTATTATTTTTTGTCGTAAAAAATAATTTTTGGGATTAATATTAGAGTAGGTCAAAGTGAAATAGTGTGTCACACTTTTTTACATACAGAGGTCATAGATACTTCTAGTTTCCATCTTTTTCTAGCTAATATCCCATAAGAAAAGTTTTACTATTGACAATTTGGGAAAGTAAGGAATGACCATCCCCAACAAGAGTGATCTTTAGAACTTAATGCTTAAATATATGAATCATCTATTCTTTGATTATTTATTTAGATCCCAAATCTGTAATCTCCTCCTTCATCATTTAAACCTATCTTGGGTTAAGCCTTGCTCAATCCTTGACCTCATCATCCAATGGAAACCCCATGGAAGCTCCCCTCTTTGGCCTTCCTTTCTTTTCTCACCTTCCCCCACTTTTTGGCTTATTTGGTCCAAATGAAACACCAACATCTTCTATCATAAACATTCCAATCTCTTAATTTTCTTCTATAAAATGCAATCTACTATCATAGATAACTAGTAGATGGCATTTTTGAATGACAAATTGGGAGAATCAGAGGTAGGTTAGGTCATACTTGACAATTGGAATCGCACACCCCCTCCCATCAAGTATACTTTAGAGAGGAAGCTCACAAAATGGGATTGCTACCTTGAGGGGTGGATAAATCTAAATCTAGATCAAGAATCTAAAGGAAATCCTATTATGGCAGGGGGAGGTGGTGTCATATAGGATGAGTCATGAGCATAATTATATTTTACATGGGATGAAGAGGAATACAATCCAACCATGTAGCAAAAGTCAAATCTATTTTTTGGGGCATCTTGTTAGCAGTCCAATTAAACATACCAAAACTAACTATAAAAGGGGACTTGCTGAAAATCCTAAACACCATATCAGGAAAAGTCCAACCATCCCACATAATCAACCAAAAAATAATGGATGCCAAATGTCTCCTTCACTCAATCGAGTGTATGGTCTTGAACATTTTTTGAGATGGTAACATGGTAGTGGACATCCTACTAAATATGGACATACCTAGCTCAAAACTCTCCATGTGTATTAGACCCCTAACATCCCATCCTATATCCACCACTTGATTGATAAGGATGCAAACCTCTAAGCTCCACAAGCTTATAGTGGGGATGCCCATGAGAGTATCAATCATGGTTAGTCAAAGGTTTAATATCACTTTATGTCATAATAATGACACCAAATTTAAACCAAACAATGAAATACATCATTTCAAATAGGATCATATCAATGACTATGGAATAAAATAAAATTTAGAATATTGAACTACTACTTGTCCCACTACAACCCTCAATGTAATAGCAAAAATAAAAAGAATAACGTGGGAGGAAATAGGGACCATTGTGAACCAATATCTTGTGTTGAAGTCTAAGCTAACCATAAAGTTTCAATAAATTTATAGAAAGGAGGGATCATGGAGTTCATGCTTAAGATTGAAGGGCATGAAGACATTATATCTAAGGATTTCACAATGGGATGGAAACAATGCCATGTGACCTTTAGAGGAGTTATTATGGAAGTCTCTAAGGAACTCATTGGGTATGTTACTGGCATGTCATGTGAGGGAAAAAATTCCTTCAAAGATAAGTGATAGAAATAGGGGCTCATGAAGGCATTCTTCGAGACAAACACCATTTACTAAATGGGTAAGAATGGTTTTTGAAGAGTTTACTTTTCCTAGAGATGGTTGGACATCTACTTATAGGTGATGCACTACTTAACTTTGGAATGGAAATTCACCATTATCTTTTAAAACCACTTCTTGCTACTAAGCCATTTCAAAGGCCATTAGATTATTCTACCATAATATATCCTCATGTCTCTAGAATCCACATTTTTATCCTTCCAAGAAAATCCCATGTTTGACATAATCCACCAATGAGTAATTCTCCTTCTCACTAAATAAGTAACCCCTGTGAGAAGCCAAGAAATCCATAAAGTGGAAAGTAGTATAAGTAAGAAATTTAATAAGGATATTGTTTTAAAGGGAATTAAAAGTGAGGCCTCTCCTTCCACCCAACTATCTCACCCATGGGAAGGAGGGAAGAAAGAAAAAATAAAATCCTGTGATACTTCTCCACCATAAAAGTGCTCAAACAAGAATTTCAACAAAAGTCTTGAGTTCCAACAAGGCATTGAAAACCCTAACATTGAAATCCATGAATTAAAGTCAACAAAGGTCTAAAGGAGGGATGAGGATTTTATCCAAATTTTGGAGGGCCACATGCATAAGCTAATTAAACTCCATGATAATCTACATAAACTAGGTAGGCAACGGGTGTCATGCATGAAACAATAGAACAATTTCAAATAGGAAATTGATGAGCCAAGGGAAGGGATAGCGGAACTAAAAGTGGTAAAAGGAGCTAAGTTGGGGGAACCCTTAAAGGCAAAAAAATCCTCACCATCACTCTAAGGAGCTATAGCACAAATAAAAGAAAACTCTTAGTGGAGAAGGCCAAAGGCTCGATAGAATAAGGTAAAAACATTGTAAAAGGCTACGGAATGAAGACAAGAGGGATGATAAGCAAAAAAACAAAGAATAAGACATGTGGTAGCTAGAAGGAGAGGCAATCCAATAAAATTTAACAACTTGCTATATTTTTTGGTTTTGTCCAATTCTTTTTTGCTGAAATTCTACTGACTTTTTGTGTACGACATGTTGGATTCACCTCATTTCATTTTCAATTGTTTGTATTTTTCTTGATAAATGATGGTTTTAAGGTCCCTGTAAAACTTGAATTTAACCTATCAAATTAAAAAAAATTATGAATTCCAACCAAAAAATCAAATAAAATTATTTTAATAAAAGTAATAAATTGTAATGTTTTAGTTTATGTTTAAAGACTTAGTGTATCCATATTTTTATAAAAAAAAATAAAAAATGTTAAGTAGTTCTTTGAAATTTATTTTTAGTTTATTTTAATGATATGTTTTGGTCACGTATTGGGATGTGATGTCATAGATTGAACTATCTTAAATAGTTGTATCTATATTTATAACATGTATATTAATATTTTAAGATGAGTAAGGCAACATGACATATAAATAAAATAAGCACAGGTGGAAAAAGTGACTTGTATACATGAATAACATGTAGAAGAAATATTAATTTGAAAAAGTGACTTATATACATGACTAACATGTAGAATAAATATTAATTGCGACTATTATAATTTTAACATGTAACACACACACACACACACACACACACACACACACACACACACACACACACACACACACACACACACACACACACACACACACACACACACACACAAAATGCATATTTACAAAAGTGATTTTTTTATTTAAAATATACTTACATATATACAATTATATTTTTATATTTACACAATTTATTAAGAACCCAAAAGAAGTTACAATAATAACACTAAGGATGGAATATAAAAATTACATTAATCATGTTTCCACTATATAATATGCCTATCCATTTAACCAACAC
>JARHVA010009667.1:40000-105000 GCA_037957365.1 Torreya grandis
TTTAGAAAAAACTAATAAATAAATTTAAATTGAAATTTTGGACCTTTAGATGGTCACATATGGCCTTCAAAAAATATTTGAAATGTATTATAATTGCAAAGGTGTTTTATGGATGAATTTAAATTTTTGAGGTGATCATTTTGGCATAAATATGGGCTTAAAAAAAGCTATGAATAAAAATTTATGGCCTCTATAACTTTAGCTTTTTTTTTGCATCACTTTATAAATGAGTGATTGCAACAAAAATGTCTTCATCCTCACCTAAAAATGAGGAAATTTATAAAGTAATTTTCTAAAAATAATTGTTTCCATTATGATTAAAGAGGAGATTATTATATACTTCCTTGATCAATAAGTGGATGGGGTGCTAGTGACCCCCCCAAAAAAATATCTTAGTTATGTTTCAAGGATTTTTTGGAAAGTATAAGATGTGTGCATTTGTTAGTAATAACTTCCACAAAAAAGTGTTGAGGGATTTTTCCAACATCTATTGTAATCCTAGTGATGGAGCAATTATGATAATGGACATAACATGCATAATATTAAGTTTGAGTTACATACCCAATAACCAAATTACAGAATTTAGGAAAATATATATATATTTTTTCTTTATGTTATTTAAGATATGAATATATTCATAACATATATGAATACAATTGAGTATATAATCTATACATGATTACAAATTAGAACATTATTAACATACCATATTATCTACTCTGAAAAGGCTTATTCTATTTTAAAATCTTATCTAAAATTTTACTTACTATAATGGAAATAAACACTTAAGAAATATCCCAAACATTACTCACATTCAATATTTAATGGTATTTAAAAAATAAACCTTACAAATTAAATTGATGGAGACATGCCATACATATATCTAAGAATACTCAATTAATGAACGTAGTTGGTTGAACATTTTTAAAATTACTTTTTAGTAAAATAAACCTTACAAATTAAATCAATGGAGACATGTCATACATATATTTAATAATACTCAATTAATGAACATGGTTGGTCGAACATTTTTAATATTACTATTTTAATATCTAAAGTGGTATTCCTAATATATCAACCACCAAAATTAATTTTAATTATAAGGTTAATTGATGCTTGTATGTCATGCCATACCATAACATGCCATCTTCCATTACATTTAAATATTGTAGTTGCACTATTCTATGAAATAATGTAACTTGCATCATCCAACAAGTCAACAAAATATTGTTAGGCCTAAAATAAATTTGACGTAAGGGGGCATTTTGGTTTCTAGTAAACCACAATTGGTCATTGTCTAAACCTATTTCATTGGAGAAATAAATATCATTAAATTTATCAATATATATATATATATATATATATATATATATATATATATATATATATATATATATATATATATATATATATATATATATATATATATATATATATATTAACATAACTAGTTAGTATGAAGTTATTATGTGGATTTATTAAATATTTGGGATGATTATAAGATAGAAGAAGATATTTTTAATGATTATCAAATAAAATTACAAGTCATTTAAAATTCCATCTTTCTTACATGATGTAAATAATTTTCACAATGTCATTTTTTCAATAACAAGAACAACCTCTTGGTTACATTAATTTTTCTTTAGTAGACATCAACAATATTCACTATCAAGCAAAGTTTAATGATATTTTTTTATTCAATATTTTATTATAGTTTATACTCTAACATACATATAATGTGTATATACTCAATCTAATCATAGTTAAAGATGATAAAAAAAAAATTAAAGTTTTTTGGTTAAGTTGGGTGACCAATTTTTTATTAAGAATTTTGGTGTTGGATAAATGGATAGGCATATTATATAGTGGCAACATGATTAATGTAATTTTTATATTCCATCCTTAGTGTTATTATTGTAACTTCTTTTGGGTTCTTAATAAATTGTGTAAATATAAAAATATAATTGTATATATGTAAGTATATTTTAAATTAAAAAATAACTTTTGTAAATATGCATTGTGTGTGTGTGTGTGTGTGTGTGTGTGTGTGTGTGTGTGTGTGTGTGTGTGTGTGTGTGTGTGTGTGTGTGTGTGTGTGTTTGTGTGTGTCTGTGTGTGTGTGTGTATGTTAAAATTATAAAAGTCCCAATTAATATTTATTCTACATGTTAGTCATGTATATAAGTCACTTTTTCAAATTAATATTTCTTCTACATGTTATTCATGTATACAAGTCACTTTTTCCACCTGTGCTAATTTTATTTATATGTCATGTTGCCTTACTCATCTTAAAATATTAATATACATGTATAAATATAGATACAACTATTTAAGATAGTTCAATCTATGACATTACATCCCAATACGTGACAAAAACAAATCATTAAAATAAACTAAAAATAAATTTCAAAGAACTACTTAACAATTTTTATTTTTTTTAATAAAAATATGGATACACTAAGTCTTTAAACATAAACTAAAACATTACAATTTATTACTTTTATTAAAATAATTTTATTTGATTTTTTTGTTGGAATTCATAATTTTTTTTAATTTGATAGGTTAAATTCAAGTTTTATAGTGACCTAAAAGCCATCATTTATCCAGAAAAATACAAACAATTGAAAATGAAATGAGGTGAATCCAACATGTCGTACACAAAAAATCAGTAGAATTTCAGCAAAAAAGACTTGGACAAAACCAAAAAACATAGCCAGTTGTTAAATTTTATTGTATTGCCTTTCCTTCTAGCTGCCACATGTCTTCTTCTTTATTTCTTTGCTTATCATCCCTCTTGTCTTCATTCCGTAGCCTTTTACGATGTTTTTACCTTATTCTATCAAGCCTTTGGCCTTCTCCACTAAGAGTTTTCTTTTATTTGTGCTATAGCTCCTTAGAGTGATGGTGAGGATTTTTTTGCCTTTAAGGGTTCCCCCAACATAGCTCCTTTTACCACTTTTAGTTCCCCTATCCCTTCCCTTGGCTCATCAATTTCCTATTTGAAATTGTTCTATTGTTTCATGCATGACACCCGTTGCCTACCTAGTTTATGTAGATTATCATGGAGTTTAATTAGCTTATGCATGTGGCCCTCCAAAATTTGGATAAAATCCTCATCCCTCCTTTAGACCTTTGTTGACTTCAATTCATGGATTTCAATGTTAGGGTTTTCAATGCCTTGTTGGAACTCAAGACTTTTGTTGACTTTCTTGTTTGAGCACTTTTATGGGGGAGAAGTATCACAAGATTTTATTTTTTCTTTCTTCCCTCCTTCCCATGGGTGAGACAGTTGGGTGGAAGGAGAGGCCTCACTTTTAATTCCCTTAAAAATAATATCCTTATCAAATTTCTTACTTATACTACTTTCCACTTTATGGATTTCTTGGCTTCTCACAGGGGTTGCTTATTTAGTGAGAAGGAGAATTACTCATTGGTGGATTATGTCAAACATGGGATTTTCTTGGAAGGATAAAAATGTGGATTCTAGAGACATGAGGATATATTATGGTAGACTAATCTAATGGACTTTAAAATATCTTAGTAGCAAGAAGTGGTTTGAAAAGATAATGGTGAATTTCCATTCCAAAGTTAAGTAGTGCATCACCTATAAGTAGACATCCAACCATCTCTATGAAAAGTCAACTCTTCAAAAACCATTCTTACCCATTTAGTAAATGGTGTTTGTCTCGAAGAATGCCTGCATGAGCTCCTATTTCTACCACTTATCTTTGAAGGCATTTTTTCCCTCACATGACATGCCTGTAACATACCGAATGAGTTCCTTGGAGACTTCCATAATAACTCCTCTAAAGGTCACATGGCATTGTTTCCATCCCATTGTGAAATCCTTAGATATAATGTCTTCATTCCCTTCAATCTTAAGCATGAACTCCATGAGCCCTACTTTCTATAAATTTCTTGAAACTTTATGGTTAGCTTAGACTTCAACACAAGATATTGGTTCACAATGGTCCCTATTTCCTCCCACGTTATTCTTTTTATTTTTGCTATTACATTGAGGGTTGTAGTGGGACAAGTAGTAGTTCAATATTCTAAATTTTATTTTATTCCATAGTCATTGATATGATCCTATTTGAAATGATGTATTTCATTGTTTGGTTTAAATTTGGTGTCATTATTATGACATAAAGTGATATTAAACCTTTGACTAACCATGATTGATACTCTCATGGACATCCCCACTGTAAGCTTGTGGAACTTAGAGGTTTGCATCCTTATCAATCAAGTGGTGGATATAGGATGGGATGTTAGGGGTCGAATACATATGGAGAGTTTTGAGCTAGGTATGTCCATATTTAGTAGGGTGTCCACTACCATGTTACCCTCTCAAAAAATGTTCAAGACCATACACTCGATTGAGTGAAGTAGACATTTGGCATCCATTATTATTTGGTTGATTATTTGGGATGGTTGGTCTTTTCCTGATATGGTGTTTAGGATTTTCAGCAAGTCCCCTTTTATAGCTAGTTTTGGTATGTTTAATTGGACTACTAACAAGATGCCCCAAAAAATAGATTTGACTTTTTCTACATGGTTGGATTGTATTCCTCTTCATCCCATGTAGGATATAATTATGCTCATGACTCATCCTATATGACACCACCTCCCCCTGCCATAATAGGATTTCCTTTAGATTCTCGATCTAGATTTAGATTTATCCACCCCTCAGGGTAGCAATCCCATTTTTTGAGCTTCCTCTCTAAATTATACTTGATGGGAGGGGGTGTGCGATTCCAATTTTCAAGTATGACCTAACCTACCTCGGATTCTCCCAATTTATCATTCAAAACTGCCATCTACTAGTTATCTATGATAGTAGATTGCATTTTATAGAAGAAAATTAAGAGATTGGAATGTTTATGATAGAAGATGTTGGTGTTTCATTTGGACCAAATAAGCCAAAAAGTGGGGGAAGGTGAGAAAAGAAAGGAAGGCCAAAGAGGGGAGCTTCCATGGGGTTTCCATTGGATGATGAGGTCAAGGATTGAGCAAGGCTTAACCCAAGATAGGTTTAAATGATGAAGGAGGAGATTACAGATTTGGGATCTAAATAAATAACCAAAAAATAGATGATTCATATATTTAAGCATTAAGTTGTAAAGAACACTCTTGTTGGGGATGGTCATTCCTTGCTTTCCCAGATTGTCAATAGTAAAACTTTTCTTATGGGATATTACATAGAAAAAGAGGGAAACTAGAAGTATCTATGACCTCTGTATGTAAAAAAGTGTGACACACTATTTCACTTTGACCTACTCTAATATTAATCCCAAAAATTATTTTTTACGACAACAAATAATATTTTCATTTCAAATTGATAGTCCTAGGAATATTCTTATACTAATCAAATGTGATGGGATGATCATAAAAAATATTTCGATGAGTAGAGTACAAAATTTTGTATGGATGTAAAATTGATGATTCATAAAATAGGTGAAGAGGGTAAACAATGTTAAATACGTTTATTTATAACATACCTTTTTGCAAGGTTTGCAATCACCTTTCTACCAATAATATTGTCATCATAAAACAAAATGATAATTTTAAATAGGCTACAAATATATCGAAAATATTTCTATATTTTTATAATTGTGAATGCATAATTCCAAAATTAAGAACAAAAATACATTTCATAATGCAATATGTTTACCTATATTTTTCATTAAAATGAATTACTATTTCAGATTATTTATATATTTTCCTCACTATATAAACATGTTATTCAATAAAAATTAATGAAATATTTGCATAGTTTCCCAAAAATATTTAATGTCTATTTATTTTATTTTGATGTTGGTAGTATGTTCCTCTCATTTTTTTGTTTCAATTAATTCTTTCTTTCACGAATTTAATATCATTTGTATCAAATAAAAATGATTTTTTTCCCTATACTATAAATTTTAGCTTATATTTTAACACGTATATCTTCTCATATAAGAGATAGAAATCAAATATTATATCTTCTTACAAATATGCTCTTTTACATACAATAATTCTTATAATAAAGTTGGCATAATCCTTTTATATAATATTGTAAATTTAAATAAGTTAAAAAGATATGAAAAATATTTCTACACTTTTCATCATAAATGTATAATGTTAATTAAAAGATATGCCACAACACATCTATTTTCCATATAAATTCCTATAATCAACAATTTTAAGTTATATATTTAATTTTACTGCTACATTGATATGTTGTTTGATACAATTCAATACAATCTATGTGTGCTTATGAATAACATAGTGTCATGATTCTAAAAATTTCAATCTTTATTTGTGAATTTGAATTTAATAAGTCGTAAAAACATAAATGAAAAAATAAAATACAATATACACCAAACAGTTTATTAAAGAAATAATTTTGAAAAAAAAAATTATATAAATTACATTTTAAAATCAATTCAATTCTTGCAAATTATACGTTGAATAACTTACAATTTTTATTAAATTAATTTCACGTATTATGTTTGCATTAAATGAATAATTTACAATAATATTCATGATACATTTATAAACCCTCTTTTCCTTTTTCTTTTTAGTTTTATTTAAATAATTAAACTCAATTTTCCTAATTCAAATTTATTTTAAAGCTAAATAAATATTTATGGATATATGCTTTACAATTTTATTGAAAGGCATTTATTTGTAAAACACCCTATTTATAATCTATACCTGAATTTGTTTCTTAAATTCTTTTAATAAATTATCTAAATTTTATCATAATGGTTTCAGATTTTGTTTCTAAATTAATTTAAAATTATATATTTATATTATTCATTTCTATTGAAAAAAATAATCTTTAATACTTAAATTATAAAATTAAAATATGTTTAATCATTAAATTTTAATGGATTAATTAAATGGGTTAATTGTGCCTAAGTGTTGGACTATTACGAAGTGAACATCCTTTTATAAAAATGACTATAAATAACCTAAATGGAAGAGATGGGTCATTAGGCACTCTGCAACACGGAGTAAATGTTTTTAGAGAGGAGGGGGCTTTTATCAATATGAAATGAACTCTACAAAATCTAAAACTAAAGTCATTTGAAATACTTTTATGTTTTAAGAGCACCGAAGAGGAAAAATGGCATAAACCCCAATTGAAATCTGTAAAAAATAAATAGTATAATTTATTTTAAAAGAAAAAAAATTGTGAACACGAACATTTATAATTAATATAAATTTACTTATTAATTCTTTTGTTTTTTAAAACTTTTATCCATTTTATAATATAATTATATTCATTATAATTAATAAATATATCTATTTAAGAAATATTTTTTCTTAAAGTACTTAGAAATAATTTATTGAATATTTATTCTCAATTCATATCATTTCATGTCCACCCCCATTTCCATACATAATGAATAAGCATGAAACAATCAGAATTGTAAGTATTAATAAAAAATACGCATTAAACTTTAATGAAATATATGATGTTAGAAAATAACATGTGAAAACCATCAAAGAAACACAAAGTCATGAAGAGATGAAAATTTTATATTCTCAATATAACCTAGTGAACTCTATAAATCTATTGAAAATTTGAACCCACTTTACACACACACACACACACACACACACACACACACACAATAAATATAAACGCAATCAAAATTTTTAACACAAGTTAATACATCTGAACACCATAAAAGTGCATTTATTAAAATAAAGGACATTTGACATGTTGAGTGGATCATTGAGATTTCATAACATAACTTGAATTTTTTGGGAAAAGAAAACCTCCTTCAATGTCTTAAAATATGAATTTCATATTAAAATTCTTTAAGATCTATTTTTTAAAACTATGTGAACAAAATAAAATGTGACCTTCAAACCGAGATCCAAAATTGTGTTAAATTTGAATGTGGTTGCAAAAATGATTTAATAATTTCAAAAGGGTGCATATGCATTTATTGTGTGGAAAATTAATCCAACCGAGATCTATAATAACTTACAATTTCTTATTAATCACATTGTAAAATTTACATTTTATATTTTTATTTCTTCGTCGGTCCATGGCCTTAGTAACCTCTAATAATCTCAACCATTTACGAGTCACTCAATTTTTTTATTTATGCCTACATTGATCTGAAATTATATTCTATTTACATCTGTCATGCTCACATGGTTGAATCCTATATATTTTGTCCACATCAAGTTCTAAGTCTTCAACATTTTTTACCTTTATTATGTTCACTCAAATTCATGCACGTGTAATATTCTTATTTACTTATAATCATGGTTCACAAAATGTCTTGAGGTTTCTAATGTATTTATCTAATGTCTGTAGATTTGTTGAACTTTAATCTTCATCATATTTTTTTTGTTTAAAACTTTCCTTACAAAATAAATAAAAATATCAAGAGCATATCCCATAATATAAATAATGTGCTCATATCAATTTTAATAATGTTGTGATATCAAAATAAAATATGTGGAAATCAATATTAAGTCAGGGTGTCACAGAGGCATGGAGTGCCTCTTCTATTCTTAATGTAGTCTTAACAAACTTGTGACTGCATTCAAATATTAAATCTAATTTATATTCACATGTGTCTACTTTCCCTTGCACAATGCACTCATTTTCAAAACATTAATAAAGCACATGCATTACACTTTAAAATACTAGAGATGTTACAAAACAAGTGACTATCACATTGGAGAATCTCAATCATCCAACTATCACCATCCGGTAAGTAAAGACAATAAATAAAAATATTTTAATCGTACTCAAAACATTAATAAATTGCATAAATAACACTCTAAATATACTAACAATATGTCAAGACATGTGACAATCAGAAAGTGGTCATTGTAGAAAATAGATTAGCTTAGCTACCTCAAAGAATATTTATTGTCTACATGTCATCATCCCATAATCTTTAGGTTAGGAGGTTACGGAGTTGAAACATTCACTCTTGTGCTTTGTCATGTGAACTATGTAGAAACATTTAATTATTTATTTGTTCTTTATGTATTCTAAGATCCAATAGTTTTAATCTCAACATCTTTGATGGCTATATGGTTGAACCTCATACAGTGTGTCCTTGGCAAGTTCTAAGTCTTCGTTTTCTTTTATATTAACCACACAAAATGATGCACATAGCATGCTCTTACTATATCGCAATACCAGAAGCTTTTTAATGTATTTATGCAATGTCTATCGATCCGTTGAACTATTGTTTTCATTCTATATTATTTATGTAGAATTTGTGGCTTTAGTTGTATTTGTTAAACATGATTAGGTAATGAAGTCACAGAATAGTAAAATGAATCATTTCTATTTAATTTATCTCCTTTAAAATCCACACGTGTTGAATCTTTTACTCCATCTTTATATCTACTCAAATTCAAATTCAAATTTAAAAAAATAAAAATAAAAATTTGTAATGACAATAATGAAATTTTATGTACTATATCCTCTCTCATATAAAATTCTTCATTCTCTTCTACTTTTATCATGTCTAGAAAAAATAATACATATAAAAATCTTTCAATTATTCATAGTCATATAAATCACAAGTTATATTCAAAAATATTAATAAAACATACATAGTACTCTAATAAAATCAGAAACAAACTTAAAATAAAATAAAATAAAATAAAAAACATGAAAATCATCCTAATATGACAAGCTCATGGAGACACCAAGTGTTTTTTTTTTCAAGCATTACATTATTACTCTCCGCCTATGCATTAAAACTTGAAATCTATTTTATATCCGCGCGGATTTGCCATAAAATAATTTGTAAACTTGGACATACTCTGAAGACATCAAGTGTTTTTTTTTTTAAGCATTCAGATTTGGAACTCATTAAAGTCATACCACACAGATTTCATCATATGATCTAACATCTAAAGCAGAAGAATGAGGTTTAGATAATTAAAAAATATATATTATATCATTGAATGGACCACGTAGAAAAATCCCTTGCATTTCAATTACGAACCACAATATTTTTTCATGCATCACAATTTGTCCATTTACTATTGTGGAGGCCACAATCCATTTAAGCGTATTTTAAGTGCCTTTCCTGCTACTGAAATCCATGATTCATTAAGAGAAGCATATACATCTAGTTTTTTTGGCTGCTGTAGTCCGGCAAAAAAATAAACAAAATAATAATGGGTAGAGCCCCTTGCTGTGAAAATTTGGGCTTGAAGAAGGGGCCTGGACCCCTAATGAAGATAAAAAGCTTGTGGAGTATATTCAAAAAATTGGCCATGGAAGCTGAAGTGTTCTTCCCAAGCAAGCTGATCTGTGTATTATTTATACCTCTTGCATTCATTTCTTTTCTAGAAAGCATACCCACATAGAAAATCGTTTCTTTCGATTTAAAACATTGTTCCAGTCATCCGTGTCCTTATTTTCGTCATCATGCAGCAACACTACCTTTCCCTGCAATAGCATAAGTGAAACAGTTTCAACACTTTTGATGCAACTGTTACGCTTTAGTAGGTAAAACTGTTAACAAAACCTTTTAGTAGTTAAAATACTAAATAATATTTCAAAAACATAAAACACTTTGTTAAGATTGAGGCCATGAGTAAAATAAATTTCCAAACACTTTGTCATGGTTAAGGGCATTATTAAAATAAACGGTCACAAAGTTATCATATTTTCTTGTGATTGAGAGAAAAGAAGTGAACTTCATAAGATTGAGACCATAGTAAGATAAATCGAATAAATGGCTAAAAGGTTAAAACACTTTGCTATGATTCAAATCAATTGAAGAAAAAGACTTAAATTTTTCATATTTAAAATTACAATAAAATATATACTTAAAAAGTTAAAATATAGTCACAAAATTAAAACACTTTCTTATGATTAAAGGAAAAAAATTAAACTTATTTTTTTAAGAAGGAAGATTTTTTAAAATGGTTAAAAATTTAGAAGTACTTGGATTTTGATTTATACAATAAAGATATGCAAGATAAAAATATTATAAGAGTATGAAAGGATTTATATCAGTTATAAAATAGATGTAAGTATATTGAATTATTGATGGTGGTTGTATCACCAATTATATCAAAAGACTATTCAGTACCTACGTCGGGAACAAGTCAGGGTCCACCAAGAAAAAGACCTATTTCGTGCGCTGACTTGGTGGTCGGTGAGCATTCTATCAAAAAACCGTTAGACAATTCCTTCATGGTTCTACCTAGCGACAAAAATGAGGTATGTCTTGAGGTTCCAAACTCTTTCATAGAGCATGTTGACTCTTTGGTGTCAAACTCTATTTTGGCCAAATTTAGCGACTTTAGGCTGGATATTGACTCTTTTTACAAGTGGAAAAATTTCAAGTAGTGAGCTAAGGGCCTGATCGACATTGTTGCTATACCCAAGAATGTTTTCCTAATTGACCTTTCTCATTTTGAACATTACATCAAGATTCTCACTAGAGACCCATGGTTTATGGGTAAATCCATAGTCAACATTTGAAAGTGGAAGGTAGGATTTAGTTTGGATAGCACTATCATGGAAGACATTTCTATCTAGATGAAACTGCTAGATTTTCCTTTGGAATTTTTCACCCCAAACGTTATTTTGGGATTTTATAAGGCCCTCAGTCAACCAATCTCCATTGACCCTATGACCATATCTAGATGTAGGTTCTTGGCCACTTGTGTTTGTGTGTTTATCCTCACTGGCAAACCCCTGATTCAATCCATCAAGATAAAATATAAATATGGGGTCTAGATTCAACACATAGAATTTGAAAGGGATTTAGAAATATGCAAAACTTGTGATGTTCTAAATCACTTGTCCAAATATTTCCCCTTAAGGAATAATCCATCCCTTCTCCCCGCCCCCGCTCCTCATTGGGTTAAGAAACCGTCTCCCTAGAATCCCTCTACCCATCACCCTACTCATCCCATTCCTAATTCCCCTTCCCCTCTTAAATCACCCTCTTTCCCTCCTCCTAAACCTGCTCTATATCCTCTTAGCTTGGGGAAAAAGTTCTTAGTTTTAGCCCTTTCAGACCATCTTCTACTATGAAGATTTTTATCCCTCCTCAGGCTAGTTTAGATTAGAAGGTCATGACTATTTCTTATCTTGAGGCTCTATTTACCCTAAAGATAGCCAAGGCAACTATGGCTACACCACCCTTGGGGGACATCTTAGTTGAAGTAGTCTTTGCTTCTCCCATCTCTCTTTCTCCATCTCTCAAAGAACCATAAGGAGATGCCTAGATAAACTTGACCTCTACCATCTCCTATGAAACTTTATTGTTCAACAAGGATATAATCCTTCAAGAAATAACACCTAATCAAGTTTTTATAACCCCAATCAATAGTTCTAGGGTATCTAAGTCTTTCTCCCTTTGTGAAGGTCAGTGTTCCTCACCAAATAAAAGAGATAGCTCTAAGATAATCAAGGAAATGGCTGAGGAACAATGGATGAAATTCTAACCTAAAAAGGGGAAGCAAAATGCTGAAGTTGCAGAAGAACCAAAATCTATAGGGAAACCAACTAATCAAAATTATAGAAAAGTTGAAACTGATAAACAAGTAGTGAAGGGTACATGAATGACCTTTAGACATTTACCGAGCAATAAGAAATGAAGATGACCTCCTATAACCTAAGGGGGTTGTAGAATCCTAGGAAATAGAGGTTAGCTAGAAATATGGTCCTTAATCATAAACCTAATATTCTTATTATTCAAGAAACCAAAATGTCAATGGAAATACTTTTTTAGAATAAAAGCTAATATTTTGGATAACAATTTGTGCAGTAGAAGCATCTCCCATTGAGCCTCAAGGGAGATGGAAATTTTTTGGAATCCAATTGTTTTTTAAGGAAATGTTCTTTTAGAGATCGATTCTCATATTATAGTTTTTTCAAAGAAACTCACACTAAAATAAATAAGGTTCTTACTAATATGTACGCTCCAAATTTTAGGAATGAGAGGAGAAAGTTATGAGAGGATCTAATTGAGATTAGGAAGCTTTTCAAAGATTATAATTGGATAGTGGAAGGGGATTTCAATTCACCTTTGTCCTTAAGGAAAAATGAAGGGGAAAATATTCCTTCAATGACAAGATGTTGGATTTTAGTGAGTTCATTGTAGAAGTGGAGATAACTAATGTTGACTTAAGAGGAAACCCTTTCACCTAGTCAAATATGAGATTGGGTGAAAATATCATTCAAGTTAGGCTTGACACCTTCTTGGTTTCTTTACAATTGAATTTACATTCTACTAGTTCCCTCTTTTTTCTTCTGAGAATCAAATTTGATCACAACCCAGTGGTCTTCTCCAATGAAAAGATCTCCAAATCTAAAAGTACCCATTTTAGATTTAATAAAATGTGGCATTCCAATCAAACCTTGGAAAATCATCTAAATAAATGGTGAAAGATGATAGTTCAAAGATCCACTATGTATATACCATTCATGAAACTCAAACACGTTAAGTTTAAACTCAAGATCTAAAACAAGGAAGTTTTTGGGAATATTTTTCACCAAAAATAGAGAATTGATGAGGATCCTAGAAGAATTGAGGAAGAAATCAATTATTATAATTTTATCCCTCCTCCCCTCTACATTGAAAGTAAAATGAGATTCTAAGTCTTTACCATAACCTAGAAGCTAAGGAAGAAACATTCTAGCACCAAAAATCAAGAAAGACATGGCTCAAGGATGTTGACAAGAACACTAAGTAATTCCGTCTCTCAACTTCTAGGAACTGTTAGCATAATTTTATTTTGTATATTAAGAGAGAATATGGGAATTGGTGTAAAGAATAAAAAGACATTGTGCTACAAATTTTAAATATCTATAAAAACCTTCTAGCGTATGTTCCTTCTTAGGACACTCAGTTAGAAGAATACATGATTAATATTATTTAGGGTGTCACTTCCTAAGATGATAATGCTACCATTCATTCTCCTCCCTCAATGAAGAAATTGGATCTATTATCTTCTCTTTACAAGGGGATAAATCCCCCAACCCTTATGGCTTTCCTCTATTCTTTTTCTAGGGTTTTTGAGATATCATCAAAAATGAAGTCTGCTTGGCTATACATTAATTTTTTAATGCTAGAACCATGCTTCGAGAATTCAACAACACCTTTCTTTTTCTCATCCCTAAGAAGAAGGAGGCAAATCAATTCATGGATTTTAAGCCCATTTATCTTTGTTCTATTTCTTACAAAATCTACAAGAAAGGCCTATCTTTAAGAATTCAAATATTGCTTTACAAATTGATTACAGAATAACAAGGGGCTTTCATGTTCATCAAATAAATATAGGATGGTATCATAATTGGCCATGAAATAATTCAATCAGTGGATAAATCCTCTTGATGAGGTATGTTCGTCAAATTCGATATGAATAAATCTTATGATAGAGTTTCTTAGTAGTTACTAGATAAAATCCTCTAAAAGTTTGAGTTTAATCAGATCGTTAGAAATCGAATAGCCTCATGCATTTCTACCCCAATGTTTTTAGTAATCATCAATGGGGTTTTGAGAAGTTTCCTCCAAGTAGGAAAATTCCTTAGACAAAGAGGCCCACTATTTCCTTACTTGTTTATCCTAATGACCAAAACCTTGAGTAGGATCATTGACATCGCTAGAACTTCTAGGGTCATCAAGAGAATCTTAGAGGCTCCAAACACCAGAACTATCACCCACCAATAGTTTTTTGATGACCCTTTGATTATGGGATAATCTTTAGTTTATGAATTCAAATGCTTCAATAAAATCCTTGAAATCTATGAAATAGTATCAGTTCAAAGTGTTAACTTACTCAAAAGTTATTTATTTTTTATCAACACTCTACCTTCTCTACAAGAAATGATTTCTAGGATCATTGCATATGTTATTAAGAATATCCCCTCCTCTTATGTTAGTATCCCTCTTTTCAATGGAATTATGAAACCTAAATTTAGAATCCTCTCATCAACATGATTCAGAGGAAGATTTATGGGTGGAAGGGGAATTTGTTATCTTAGTATGGTAAACTACAATTACTCAAGAGTTCATTGCAAAGCATTCTAGTTTAGTTCATGTCTTTATTTTTTATTATAGAAAAAGTGGCTGATTAAATTGAGCAAATTTAAAAGAATTTACTTTGTAGGGGATCAGAGGACATATTCATATTCCCACTTATTTCCTCGAACAAAGCATGTCTTCCTTCCTCTAAAGGAGGATTGGGTCTTACAAGGGTGATATTCATGAATCAAGCTCTATTAAAAAAAAAGGATGGAGGGTGATCAAGGAAGATAATCATTGGATTAGGATTATCAAGGCAAAATAACTGAATTTCAGGGAGGGATCCTACTTCATAGTTGAAGATGGCCCTCATAATGGATCAGCGTTCTAGAAAATGCTAAGAGATAGGAAGGATATTCTCAGAAGAGGGCTTAAATAGAATATTTATAAAGGTAAAAATGTGGATTTTTGGTAGGACCCTTGGATCCAAACCCCACTAGTTTCCCCACCTCATGTGGCGGAGTTGTTCATTTATTTTGAAGACACCATTGGCTATAAGGTGTGTGACTATTAGTAGGAAATTGATGGTAGTAAAAGGTGTAAACTTCTCCATATATAAGATATGAACCAACACAAAATTATTTTCTTAAAAGAGTTAAATATCACTCTTCAAAACACTCAAATTAGCATCTTACAAAAGAAGATGTTTTTATTTAGAAGGTGGATCCTAACAGATTATTTTCAGTCAAATATGGTTATCTTTCTATGTGGGACTAAGCTAAAATTGAGGATAATTGGAATTATTTATGGATAAAAAACCTCATTCCAAAGATTAATGTTTTTTCTAGCTCACAACTTAGAATAAGATCCTAATAGTAAATAATCTTATGAAGAAGGGAATTCCTATTCCCAATAGATGTGTGCTTTGCAAAGAGTTGGTTGAATCTATAGAACATATTTTGCTTTCCTATTCCTTTGCCTCCTCCATCTATCAGTCTTTATTTATACTTTCCAACTAATCTTTGGCTACACATAGAACTATTAATGATTTGATTTACCAATGGAAGCTCCCATGAGATTGTCCACCATTGAAAATTTGGTTCGTTGTCATATCTTTTGGGGAATTTGAATATTGAGGAATCTGATTATTTTTTACATCCTCAATCCTAGCCATTCATCCACTTTTAGGAAAATTATGGATTTTGTAAAAGAAAATTGTATCTCTTATTCTTCATCCTTTAGTGGGCCTATTTCTCCACTTTTTCCCAAATTCTCTAATAGTAAAATCTTGTAATCCTTGATAATATTCAAAAACAGTGTGTTGATAGATATAAATTCAAGTGGATTCACCCACCTCCCCAATGGTTCAAAATTAATTTTGATAGAGCTGCTAAAGGGAATCTTGGTCTAGTAGGAGTAGGAGGAGTTATCCAATATTCTCATGGGAATCTTAGGGTAGCCTTCATAAGACACTAGGGATCCAAATTAACCATATTTTAGAATCTAAAGCAACTTTACGGGGAATTGAACTTACAATTAAGTTGGGTTTGGAATACTTATTGGTTGAGTGAGACTCCATGAATATTATCAACTGCCTAAAATGATTGACTCAATCCTCTTAGAATATAATTAGGATTATCGATAATGCTAAAAATTTTCTTACCTCCCTCAAGGGGGTGTTCATTGCCCATGTGTATAGAGAGGGGAAATAAATGCATCGATAAAATGGATAACCTAGTGGTTTGTATTACCTCCCTTACACATTCAAAAAATAAGGAGGCATTCCCTAATGTGTCATCCCCTTCATCAAGCATGATAAAGGTCACTCCATTGAATGATATGGTGGGCCTATTTATGATTCATCACACAGCAAAATTAGAAGGAGTTCCACATGTGTAAAGACATCATTCCCTATGCATACCTTAAGAAGTTACATGTATGGATTAATTGTGAACCAATTTTTTATATTTTATATAGAAATAATTTTAAAATCACCCTTGATTTAATCCCAAAGTACCTAGGGCATGAAAATTATAGGAGAAGCACCCAGTCTATAATGGGAGGTAATAGATATTTCACTAAGACAATATACTATGCAAAAGTGAAGGAGGATTAGTATGTGTGGAATGAGATGATCAAAGGAGGGCTCATAAACTATATGAAGAGGTTAGTTGGTAATGATGAAATGTTTCCCAAAGACTTTACTTGTGTGTGGAATGATAGGGAAGTCTATATGCATGGGCTTAAGATCTTGGTCATTGAAGAGTTGGTAGGTGAAATTATTGGCATGGACTACTTGGGAGTTAAGAAGTTTAAAGACAAGAAGAGAAAGGAAGAGTTTTTCAATATCTTTTATAGCAAAGATAAAAAAAATTGAAATATTCAAACCAAAAAGGGTTCATGAGGGTGGATTTACCCAGAAAATGGTCAGACTTATGTTTGAAGATAATGAGATACATTACATTGGAAGGGAAGCAAACAGTAATTTTTTCACATCATTTCCTTTTACGTAACCATTTTAGGAACCATACTATCATCTTACCCATTTTTATCCTTGATTCCATAGAATCTTTGATCACAAATCTTTAAAGAAACCCCTCAGTGGATGTAATCCACCAGGGGATCATTCTACTCAAAGTAAAAAAGGGAGAACCATTTTGGTCTAAAGTGGTTATGGAGGCTATCAATATCACAATCAAGCATGAAGATTCTGAAGAAAAATAATAACTAAATCCTTTGGTATTTTTTTAGTATGAAGAGACAAATATTAATAGTTAAAAATTTGTAACTAATCACCTAAATGTCACCTAAATGCTAAGTATGTATGCCACCTAATATGTCATGTAACTAATGTTATCTAACCACTCTGACTAGTGATATAATAAAATACACTAACTAAGCATTAATCGACACATTTACACAATGCAATATTATAAAGTTTCAAATATTACCCCCTTTATTACATTGTTTTTAAAAAAATAATATTTCATGAAGGTGGTCCCCCCTTTATTACAAACACTATAAAAAGATTTACACTCTCCACGTAGCTTGCTCACTTTCTAAGGTGGCATGCCATCTTTGTGGCTTCAAGATCTTGTGACACCTCAATTTTTCCTTGTAGGATTACCAAAAACATGGAAGTGATGGGAACACTTCTCTCTAATAACACCTTCATTGGTTTCTTAAATTATGAGGATTACCACAAACCCATATGTTTTCTATTGCAGGTTGACCACGAACCTAGAGGGTTGTAGGAGGTTTCTATTCCACTTCAATGGTTTCTTAGATTATGGCAAACCCTTTTACAAGAAACAAGTGTTACTTTATTGCTTTTTCTCCCCACAAGATTATTTTTTAGGAGGCACCAAAGTGGAAAATAACACTTGGACCTTTATTGAAAAAACATACTACAAGACATAAACAAACACACCAAAATTTCTCACCATAACAATGGTGTGACTACATCATAGGTAACTAATGAGAGGATGCCAATTACCCTCCATCCTCTATGTATCCTCAAACCTATAGTAAATGATACTACTTTACTTAGTAAATATGGCTTTAAATATCAACCCTTGCATGTCATTTTTAGGACAAAACTCTCTCATAGATACATACGACTCAGGACATCAAGTTCACCCAATAATGCATTCGTAAAAAATATTTTTGAATTTTGACAATATCGATAATGGACCCAAAATAATATTCACTCTAGATGACATATTATAGATTCTAAAGGACATCAATTTATTCTGTGTGTGTGTGTGTGTGTGTGTGTGTGTGTGTGTGTGTGTGTGTGTGTGTGTGTGTGTGTGTGTGTGTGTGTGTGTGTGTGTGTGTGTGTGTGTGTGTGTGTGTGTGTGTGTGTGTGTGTGTGTGTGTGTGTGTGTGTGTAATTTTGACTCATAAATGCAATGACTCTGACTTTTCACAAATTAATATTAAAGATCTGTGACTGACACATATACTAATAAAATTTAAATGACTTTTATTGAAATCAAAACAAACTTCACCTATGAAACTATAAATAGATAAACTAAATAAAAGATAGATTGTATGCAAATAAAGATTAAAAAATAAAAAATGATGAATTCTAATACCTTTTGACTTGAAAACTAAAACTATATAGAGGAGACCTAAATACAAAATGTACAAAACCTAGCTATATGACTATCTAAAATAGTATCTATTCAATATATTATCACTTGTTTTGATTGAATGTAATATTATCAAGTTTTTCCAATAGATTCAGGTAGAGAGGATGACTTCTTCCTGGATCTAGAAACCAAGCAAGTAAGGGACCAAAAAGAATTTACTCCTGGTGATGATTTCATGTAATCAGGATGTTCAATTAAGAGGCAATCAAAAGGTCCCCCTCAAAATTTTAAATCCAATTGCCAACAGGGGTCTGGCCTTTTATAGTAACAAGATAAAAGAGGATATTGAGAAGTCCTTCAAAAATTTTAAACCAGAGTAACCAAACATAAGATTTTGTATATGGAAATTATTAATGAGTTTAAGAAATTGAAAAGTCTTTTGGTTTATGCCAACTCTGCTTTGGGCAATGATAAGGAGGAAGATGGAATGATTGAATACACCCCACAGGGGACTAAACCACACATAATGGCATTGCTCACAAAACTAGGAAGGAAATTAAGTAGGTGATGGAGGATTTCAAGACAATTAGAATGAAATGAAAGAGGCTAGACATGGAAAATGAGTAGGGAATTGGAAATCTAACTAGAGGCAAGAACAAGAAAGTGGAGGACACAGAAAGCCGAAAATTGCTCTTATACTCTGAGTTCGAGGAGATGGACTACTTAGTTAGTGATCTAGGTTTCATTTTTTTTAATTTTTATAGTGTCTTTTAGGCTAAAGTTAGTTTCTATGGTCAGTTTATACATTTTATCTCACTCTATTTTGATGAACTTTCTTGCTTATCTTTCAAATTCTTTTGTTAAGGGTATTGGACCTGTCAAACCTTTTTTTAACATATAAATAAAAAATAAACTTTCTTTCATTAATTTATTTGTAATGCAATACTTGTGTAAATAGGAAAGAATAGTAACATCTTTTGGAGCAATAGACAATGTTTAAAAGCTACTTGATATGAGTTGTAACATGATTTTGTGCCTACTGCATGTATTTTTAAAAATATATTTATAAGATGTATATATACATAGGTGACATCTTTCCCCACACTAAAGTCAACTTTTACATGTACACATTATATATATTCATAACTTATATAAATAAAATCATATATAACATGTTGGAATCTGCCAACTTCTTCCTCTCCCTTTGTAGTCATTCTGTACATCATCAAATATTGAATTAAAAAAATTATATCATTTATTTTGGAAAGAATAATCATCTAAAGATATAAATATACTTCAATAGTTACAAGAATCAATAAAAATTGTAAAACTTATTTGCTAGAAGATAAACAAAACTTGTGTATATATTTCATTATCCAATGAGTAATCATGTGAATATCCATCCTATGTAAATGATTTTCGATGTGGTTATGCATGTATTTGGTAGAAATGAATGAATGCAAGATACATAAATAACACATAGAACATCTTGCTTGGGAAAATCACGCCAGCTTCCATGGCCACTTTTCCAAATATAATAAACAAGAATTATATCTTCATTAGGGGTCTAGACCCCTTATTCAGGTCCAATATTTGACAGTAAGGGGCTCTGCCCATAATTATTTTGTTTCTTTTTTGTTGTACTATAAAAACAAAAAAAACTAACTGTATATGCTTATCTTAATGAAGCATGGATATTGGTAGCAGAGAGGGCAGTTAAAATAGTTTTAAATGGGATTAAAAGGATTATGTTCTACAAAATATTAAATGGATAGATTGTAATGTAGGAAAAAGAACGCCCTATTGACATGAAAATAATTAAATATATGTTGCCTATCCCTGTAGATATAATAATGATATAATTATTGTTTGATTTATGACATGATACTATTTCATTACCTCACTTCACTATTGATAATATTTATTTATCTTTTAATATAATGCATGCATAATTTTAATATAATTTATATTTAAAATTCAATAATAAATTTTTTTAATTTTTAATTATAAATTTCAAATCAATTTTAATTAAAAAATATTTATTTTATTACATTTATTTATATTAATGTTATTTTAAAAATTAATATTTAAGCATATAAATTTATTATTTTATTATTTTATCAGTGAAATTACCTTCAATTTATCCCATATAGTGTTTAGATATATTAAAAACATTGATATTAATAATAGAATTTTAACACATTATTATCAAAAACCTTTTCTAATTAATTTATATACTATTGTGTGGATCACCATATTTATTTATTGATGTACAAGTGAGCCTAATTATATGACAAGTGGTACTTGATTTTCCAAGAAATGTAAAATCCATGGCATATTTCATTGATTATATGTTAACCTAACCAACTATAGAGATAATGTTGAGTACTTGCATGGTATTTGACCTAACCTATTATAGATATAATATTATGAGTAGTTGCATTGTATTTAATTCCATCATAATACAATGTTTATATGTTTAAAATAAAAATATTATATAATGTTATATAGGGGTGTTAGAAATCATTAAATTAGTTAGGTATATTATATAATGGTATAGTTTAGATAAGGTTATGTAATAATTTGGGATATAATAAGATGTATCAATAGGATCACATTTTTTTAAACGTGCAATGTGAGACAAATGATAATGGGATTAGGGATAAACCCTAGGATAACAAAGCATAGTTAGACATAGATACAGATTGTATCATAACAACTTGAGAGACATAGTGGTTATAAGAGTAATAGAGTCTTATAGACCATGGTGGTAATATACGAAGCCTATTAGATTGATATTCCCTTATGTGATACCTATGACATGGAGATAGAGATTACATGCAGCATTTAGAGTGCAAAAATGAAGGACATGGATAGAATATGTACCTATATAGGAAATTATCCCTGATGATGGATGGCATAGACATGGGGAGGACATGCATATTAAAGAGGTAAGAGTTATAGAGGCTGAGGCAAAGGAAGTATCTAGAGTATATACCCATATAATTATTATCAATAATGATGAGGAGGGATGTGGGGAGGATAAAGTGATCCATACTACACTAAAGATCCATATAGGGGGAGATGATAAGGTTGGGCCTTTAGGACTAAAATGATCAGTGGAGGATGACATCTCGATTGTGAGGCTTCATGAGGATATTAAAGCCAGAGATGTTGGGATGTTAGGGTTACAATGAGATGCAGTAGAGATAGAGAGCCATATATATGCCATTATATAAATATTATGAGTGGAGGTGGATAGATTGACAATAGAGGTAATGAGTAGAGAGGAGGGTTTTATGTCTTTTTATGTGGGGACATAGACAAAGGATGATACTTTGTTGGAACTAAAATATCAATGAGATAGAGGTGAAAATTAGACTGAGATACAAAGAACTAGGGGGCTACTAACTTCACTAGGCTAGGTGAAGGCCCATTTAAATGTGGTGAGGATGCTGGAGCAAGTGACTTACTACAAGTGTCATTATGAATTAGTAGTACAACTAGATTAATAAGTGCCTTCATTTAGAGAGTAATATAATAGTAGGAGATCTGGATCAGGGATGAGGACAATATAGACTACAACATCAAAGTGTTTTGTTGCCTAGTTACTACACCATGTAATGCAGCCTCCATGGAGTACTCCATAGTGTCTAAATTATTCTATGATAGAGGGAAAAAAATGAGACCTATGGTATAGATGACATAGATATATTTTAAATATGTATGTAATATGTAACAATGTATATAAATTTTTTAAATGTATATGAGAAACATTTGATGTATCGATGGACACACACACACACACACACACACACACACACACACACACACACACACACACACACACACACACACACACACACACACACACACACACACACACACACACACACACACACACACACACACACACACACAAACACACACACACACACACACACACACACACACACACACACACACACACACAGAGAGAGAGAGAGAGAGAGAGAGAGAGAGAGAGGAGAGAGAGAGAGAGAGAGAGAGAGAGAGAGAGAGAGAGAGAGAGAGAGAGAGAGAGAGAGAGAGAGAGAGAGAGAGAGAGAGAGAGAGAGAGAGAGAGAGAGAGAGAGAGAGCATGTGATCATGTTATGGATTTTTTAATTTGATAAATATATTATATGGATGGATGCATACATGATATTATTTTTCTCGCATTTAAAAATTGATAAATTTTAATATTTATAGAATTCATCATGTAATATTCCAAATGGATATAAAAAAGTGATTCTAAAAATGAGATGGTTTGGATAGTTACTTTTCATAGGATTTACTTGAGTTATAAAAATATTTATAACATTGTATTTGAACATGAATTGAGAAATCTTTATTTTTATGTTTTGTAAGACAATATACATCAACAGAATGGTAAAAAATAAGATGTCTATTATGTTACATACATAGGGACTAATAGAGTCACAAGGGAAAGACTTAGTGCATCATGATATGAAAGATCATCATAACACCATTTGTAATAATAAAACCAAGTATACTTAAATACAAACAATGAAACTAATATAAAAATCATTTTTAATAATGAAACCAAGTAAGGAAAACAAACAACTATACAAGAAAGTAAGCAAAACACAAAATCTAAACAAAAAAATAAAGAAAATAAGCAATTTATATTTATATGTCCTTGGATACATTAAAACCCTTTGAGGTATGATATTTTTGATAATGTTACCCATCCAATGGCTAATCTGGGTCAAGGATAACTAGGTTATCTTGACTAAGGACACATTGTTTTTTGGATTGTTTTTGTGATTTTTCATATTTTTTTTTTGGGGATTTTATAATGATTTTGTATGTTATTAGTTTTTTGGGTGATAGTTTCCAAGATGACCTAAAATATCTCATGTACATGAGTGTTGCCTACATAGTCTATATGGACCTCAAACCGATGTAGTTCTCCCAATAAGGGAAGAAATGGAAAGTGATGATATCATGTAAAATTATGGTGATCAGATGAAAGGCACCCTCCCATGAAATGATGATAGATGAAGCATTTTTATTATGGATGAGTGTTTTTGTGTTAGATGATGAGCAATTTATTTAAGGATTATGTACAAGATTTTATTGAAATATGAGCACAAATTTATATACATAATTGTTAAGATACCAAATAAATATGAATATTTCCTAATGAAGACTACACACCTTTCATCTAAGTGTAATTGAATGGAAAAACATCTTGATACTTAAATAGTTCAAAAACCTTAGAGATATCAATATCAGACCAATAGTTCCCCATAAGAAACATCTTGGGCATGTCCTTTATGCTAATATTATGCTATATCATCTGAAGGGAATCTAAATATGGATGTTGATCTTTTTGAATGTTGTCCTAGACATTTGATGCACCACACTCACTATGGAAAGATAAGTGATCAATGGATGATTAGGAAGATCAGAACTGACACCTTTGTCAACTTGGTATAGAAAATTTTGTTTACCTTTCAAAATTTGTTCTCTCAATGAATTATATATTTCAAGTTCAAGTAGTGGAGATGATGCTTCCATATCAGGATCTTGGAAAATGTTCAATATCTCCTCCCATGTGTCATTTATATGTTTGGTGATGTTCTCAACTGACTCTAGGTCACCTATAATTTTTTGACACATGGCTTTCAAGGTGAGGTGTAAATCTATCCAAAGAGATGATTAATATAGTGATAAAACCAAACTAATTTTAATAAAATTCTAATAATCTATCCAAAGAGGTGAATAAACTTATTATGGTTATTGTGATTCTATGAAGCATCCTCTCAAATACCTATAATACCACATAAAATTATAGTAAGATCATAATCACCATGAGACAAATAATCACAACTATTACTATTCATGTCAGATATAGATTGTGTGTCTGCCCAACACAATATGCCATCTAGACTAGGATCTAGGTGTTTAATTCCCTGAGCTGTGACATTGTAGATATCATTAATGTCTTTATCAATGTCAACAGGATCAACATAAGAATATACTTAAGTATGTTATAATTAGATTATGACACACTAATCATCATTATCAAAGTTGATGTATCACTTTTGGAATCATAACATAAGTTAACATTATTCAAATAATACCAAGGGTGATCCAAGAGAGCTAGAAAGTCATCAGCTTCATCGAGCTCAATCACTTCAATGTATTTTTTATATGTGACACCAAAAATATCCATTGTGGTATCCTTAAGGACACTAATAAGTATGGCATGAGTCTTATTGACCACAAAAAACAAATGAGGAGAAGGATGCAAATTAGGGATTGCAATCTTCCTACAAGCATCCTTAGTGAGTACATTTACTTTGACATTGTAGTCATATAAAATGTATAAATTGGTAGTTTGAGTGTAGATTTTGACACCCAATATATAGGTCCTTTTTTAATGCTCTTGATACCCTTATATACACCCTTTTTTCTCATTAGTAATCATTTGAAACCTTCTAAATGGTTATTCCACCTCAGTTAGATAGTATTCCCAATGTCAATCGTGTTTCCCCAAGTCCTGAGCTTGTAGGACATGAGTGCCCCATTTGGATTATAGCATCAAAAATAAAATTTCCTTAATTTTAGTGGCCATATCCATTTTCACTTTGATCCCTAATGGTCATTTTCATCCGGTCCTTATCCTTAATTAGGTTGGCCTAAGATGAATACATCTGACCCATGATTAATTGTTCCTTATAAAATCCCACTCAAAGATAATTTATAAGGGTGGTGACCAAAATTAAAAAGCAAGAAAGAATATAAACAAATAAGTAAGGAAAATGTCCCTATTCTTTACACACAGTCACCTAGCATAGATACAAACATACTCAAATCTTCATACCAGTCCCTAGCCACTTCAAACACTATCAATTTGGAGTTTTTTATATGCATCACATTATTGCACAAAGAACACTATATGGGAGAATTACATATGGATTGATCCCTCTTAGAATTATTGGTTTGTATACAACGTGCCCACAAAAGGGGTGTGGATTACATGTTCAATATATCTTACACAGTAAGCCCCCTCTTTCTCAAGTGACTCGAATATGATTTTTTCAAGCATGATGGAGGGTTAGGGTTTGAAGATAAAATCATCTCCACAATGAGTTCTATAAACAATAAATGCTTGATTTTTCATAGGCATTCTCACATAGGAACAATGTAACTACCTAAAAAGTTTTAGGTCTTCATGAGAAGTTTGGAAAAGAGTAGCAAGAATGGATAAAAGCATAAAACACCAAAGTTTCCACTTTTCGGAGCTCCTATCCTTTCACCAAAAAAGTATTATTTCAGTTTTATGACACCTTCCCAATAATGTATAGCCATTTTCAACATCTGTATCAATCATCTCAATCTTTTTTCTAGCTAAGTTATATTTCTTCCTATTTATTACTATTTTTATAAAGGTGAAAAAGATAAACAATTACACAAATCAAAACTGTATTTATTTCTATATTTTGTACTAATTTATCAATCTAGACCCTTAACTAAAATAGGAATAAAAATATATTATTAATAACTAAGTTAAATTATTTAGTGAACTTGACTTACTTTGTTTGCATAAAAGAAATTTAGAAACACTAGGGAAAATTCTTTGCTAATTTTAGCAATACTATTCTAATTTTTTAATTTTTAAAATTCACCATATTAATTTTAAAATTCATTTTTTCAAACCCTAGTAGAATATATTAGGTCCCCATGTTTTTGAGGTATCACCTTACATGTTAGTGAGCTTCGTATCCTCTTTATGCATATTCTAGTTTGTTACTTTTAGGACTTTACATTTCCTTTATTTAGTACTTCCTTCCATCTCATTCTTTTAATTACAACTGATTGTAAAAAAAGCAATCCACTTTTGCTTTGTTTTCCTAGTTTAATAATGACCTAATATACCAGTTTTTATGAAACTGATAAAAGGGAATTTCAAGAACTTTTAAATAAAAACCATGATATTTAAGATGATATGCTTAAAATAATACAAAAAGAACAATCAAAATAAAATAATGTTCAATCCTCTCAAACCATAAGAATAACCAATTATAAATGACACTATGGGGGAAATTGTGTCTCAACAAAACCCTATAGCAACCCAACCTTCCTATGTGGCACCACCAGTTATGGCTAATACATATTCATCTCCTAATGTGGCTGACCTTGTGAAAGAGATTAAATCTCTTCAATTGAAGGTGATACATCTTGATCAAGGTGCCTCTAGACCAACACAGGATTTTTACTCTTTTTATCTATTTCCTACAACATTGGCATTCCATATTACTTCTACACCCTTGCCACTAGCTTTTATTCAACCCAAGCTCACTACATAGATGGAAAAGGTGATCTAGAGACACACTTAATAGCTTTTGACATACCATGCTTGGACTATGTGCTGATTGACTGGCTACTAACCAAGCTATTTCTATAGAGTTTAAATGATTGTGCTCTTTAGTGGTTCTATAGTTTACCAAATCAGTCAATCAAAGCATTCAATCCTTTAGCTGAGATATTCTTAGCTCATTTTAGCATTAACATATGTGAAAAGGTTTATTATGCCAAATTTACACAATAAAAACAAAGGTCAAATGATCATATCATAGATTATGTCCGTAGATATACAACTATCTTGGCTAAAATGACTAGCCCCATGGCTGATCAAAAATTACAAGATCTCTTCAAACAGAGTCTTCTGCCAGCTTTGGATGAGTCAATAATGTTTAAAAAGTTTTCTTCCTTCACTGAGTTATGTCATACTAAAGAAAAGGGAATTTAAATTATTTTTAATGGGAAAACTCAAGTACACAAGCATATTAGAAACAACAAACAAGCATAATAATAATAAAGTCCTATAAAAAGTAAAGGTTAATGATAGGAAAAGTCAATATGAACCTAAACTTAATTCAACTTCAAAGACCCCTCAATGAGTAGTATTATTAGTGCCTCCTTGGCAAGCCTTTACCAATCTATTGGTGTCTCTAGCGAGAGTCTTAAAATAGCTATTAGAATGCAATGTCCTATCTCTCCCTCCTATTCAATAAGTTGATACGACAAAGCCTCTTCCACATGGATACAATCAGAATGCATTATATGACTTTCACATGGAACCAAGCCACACAACAAATAGATGCATCAATTTATGACACAAGAAACATGACTTAAAAGATGGAAACCATATTGATCTTGGAACTCTAGTTGAGCCTCCTTGGTCAAAGAAAACATAAGACAAGGCTTTGAATTTTTTCTAAGATCTTTTCCCTTACCATTATAAATATGATACAAGGGTAACAATAGGTGTTGACCATACATATCATGCACACCCTCCACCAACAACATCCTAGGAACTTTTAGTTGAGTCACATCGTTTTATCAACATGATTGGGGTGTATAATTATAGATTTCCATCTAGACCTTTGATCTCCATTTTAGAGCAGGAGATAGTTGAGGATGATTTAGATTACTATATACTCTTTATCAAATATTAGATTGATCACCATCCCATTCATATTGTTCTCATAGATAATGGATCCAATGTGAATTTGTGCACTATGACATTACTTCAGGATTTCAGATATTTAGAGTAGGATATCACCCCAATAGACATATCTATTAGTTTATTTAATGGACACATATAGAGTTCATTTTGTGAGATTATACTTCCTCTATAGGTTTGTCCAACACATATGGCCACACCATTTAATATTGCTCCTAGTGCAAGAGGCTTCAACATGTTTCTTGGTCGATCATGGATCTAAAAACTTCATGTAGTACCTTCTCTAGTCCATCGATGCATGAAATACATTCATGCCAATCAAGTTGTTACAGTTGTTGGAATTCCATATGAGTTACCACTCCCCATGTTTGATCCATCACCTACTCTATAGTCACCAGTTTCAATTCTTCCACTAGTTATAGTTCTTCTACCTTTTAAGGTTGAGACATAGTTTAGGTCTCCCTCGCTATCACAGAGAGTTCATACACTTATATGAAGGCTTCTCTAGAGTAACATCTATATCAATGATAGTTTCAAGACTCTAGACTATTTCTATCTAAAATATTCACACCCAAGGTAGTATCATTGAGGTCTCATACCTCTACACATATCACACATTTTGAGAGATCATCTTATACTATCATATGGGTCCCTAATATGACCAAAGTTTCATCCACTTCTCAGAGTTACAGGGGGACCCCACAGTCAGTTTCCACTACAAAAATTTTAGAGTACTCACAACATACATAACTTTCAAAGTTACAGTCTCTGCCCTTCCATCGTGCTTCACAATCACACAAGATCCATCTCCTTGATATAAGAGACCATGATAGGGAGTCTCTTATGAGACTCATTGGTTACTATAATATGTTCTCAATATTACTTGTACATTAATTCTCAGCTTACTTATACATAGTTTTTTTTTTTGGCTTCTTTGTACATAATTTCCTTATTATTACTTGTACATAGAAATATTTCAAAATACCAAAAATAATACAATATTTAAAAATACCAAAAATAATAAATTATATACATTATCCATGCTTTACATTTCTACTATCATGTTAGACTTACATTTTACTATTATAGGATATTATTTATTGATTTATTTACATTACCATGCTTCACTTGATCATATTTGAGTGTGTGAAGTGACAGCCAGATCCTTTATTTGATTCACTCTACCCATTGAGGGTGCATCTTATTCTACATTCAATACATGCATCGCCATATCTACCCACTTGGGGCATCTTCTACATGACTACACCATCCTATTATGTCATTCCTACACCACACATGTTGCTTATCATGTTAATATACATTACTTACTAGCTTACATAGATTATTTTATCAACACTCACTAGTATACAACACTTATGTATTTATTAGCATCTACTTAGTCTTGTACTACATGTTTTGCATATGTTCACTTCTTGATTTGATTAGTTATATATGATAGTAATTCCAATATTTACATTCCTTCCTTTCTTGCTTTGCGTAGCTAGATGTGATTGCATTTATTATTTCTTATTTTGTTACTTTTATGTGCCTTATGACATTTGCCAATGTCCTTTGTTTATACTCTTGTATATGCTTGTATCCCTCATGTCACTCTTGCTTATTTGTAATTGTATGTATATGTGAGCATTTGAACATACCTTATATGATTTATTTTACCAATTTGAGTGACGTGTGCCCATTTCCCTTGTTTTCTTGGACCCTTGGCCTCTTTTGTATGCTTCTTAATTTTTTCCTTGAATGCGTGTTTGGTTGTTTGCTTCTCAGTTGTTTGAAATGCCATGATCCACATCATGCATTATATTTCCTTCTTGGATACCATGATAGACATCATGCTTCATCCATCCTTGAAAATTAACAAGATTTCTAGTTTTAGTTTAGTATATTTCACATGATATTACATTGTCACATCTATCTAGGAATACCCCTGTTGATCTAACAATCTCCAATACAAGTTATATTGTATCTTGATACATATTTTGGATTATCATTGTTATATCATGTATTTCATAGTATAACACACAAGGATATTTTTTTAGGGAAATAATTTTAGGGTCTTCATTATTACCCTCAAAAGAGGGGATAATAAATAGGGGTTTTATCATAGAGATCAAAGCACTTTATCGATCAAAAAATTAGTTTTCATAAAACTCATAACAATAATTAGAATTCAAAACATGTAGAACAGACCAGAAAATAGTGACTAACATAGAAAAATCATCAAAAGTTTGTAAAGGAAAGACTTCCCCATTCATACTACATCTCCCTATAGCAAAGTGTCCAATTTTTGGTGCTCCTATCCAAACAGGCAAAAACCTAGAATTTTTAGAAATAGATAGAAAGGTAAGGTCAATTATAAAGTTTTTAACTATAGTTTAGTCTAGATTGGGTATTTTTATTAAAATTTTACTTAGATTATCTAGATATAGGGGGCATCATGGGTGACATGATGGCCCTCGATTATAATTTTAGATTGGGCAGTTGGTACAACTTCTAAATCAAAATCCATGTTACAAATACCAGTGATTGGGGGAATTATACACAACACGTTTGCATTATTTTATTTATAGTTCATTATATTACCCAGGTATTCTTAGCAATTGTGTGACTTATTCCATCTCTAGGTGGTTGGCATCACTTCAGAGTGGCTTTCACATAAGCCCAGTTCTCAATTTTGGAGTTGATTTCATACAAGCATAATCTCCACCTTTCAAAGTGGCCAAGATTGACCTTGTTATTAGTACACATTAGAATATCCATTCCACATTTTTAGATTACAGAGAATTCATGGGCTTCATAATCCATCTTTTATGACACACATTCATGTTGGTATTAGTTTATAGTTTCAATTTCTAGATTTCTAATTTTAGTTTAGTATAATGCACTAGCTATCCTTTGTATTTTTGATCCACCTACTTAGATGGATTAGATGCATAGTCCAAACATTGATTAACACATGCATGATCACATAGCTTCACTACATAGTGGGAGACGATGGATCCAAAGGGCTAGCCTTTGTATTCTTGAGCCACCTTCAGGGAATTGAGGACTAATCTATATTCATGATATTAATCTTGGTACATCACTCAACACCACTTAGCATCAATCAACACCACTCAATATTAAAATAGGTTTTATAATGGTTTACATACCTAGTGAGGTGTATTCATTCATTTCTCTTCCTCTCTCTTTTACCCTACCTTTGTGCATTCTTATTTTAGACAGAACATATCTAGAAAGAATTGATCTACTCTTTGATTTTTTTTTTAATAAATTTATGCTTCATGATGTATTCTCTATATGTACACTCAACATCGCACATCTTCATGGGCTTCACCCTTGAAGGTATGTTTAGGTGTTCTTTCTATTTTTCCATTATCCTAGTATTCCACTTTGTGACATCACTAGAATAAAGGGGAGGGAGAATGTAGTCATTTAAAATGTCCAAATTGGTAGTTTGATTGTGGATTATGAAACACCATCTATAGGTTCTTTCTGAATGCTCTTACAATCCTTCTAGACACATTTTTTCTCATTATCAATCATCTATAACCTTCTGAATGATCATTCAACCTGAGCTAGATAATATCCCCTATGTCAATCCTATTCCCTTAGATCCTAAACCTATAGGATAAGAGTGCCCCATTAGGACTATAGAATTAGATACCAAAGTGTCCCATTTTGAGTGGCCCTCTCCATTTGCACTTTGAGCCCCAATAGTCATTTTCATTTGGTCATTGTCCTTAGTTAGTTTGGCCTAATGTGAATATATCTGAAACATGATCAATTGTTCTCTCTAAAATCCCACTCAAAGCTCATTTATGAGAGAACTAACCAAAATTACAAAACAACCATGAATATAAACAAATCACTTAGGAAAACTTCTCTATTCTTTAGACATAGTCATCCAACATAGCTATAAACATACTCAAATATTCATACAAGTCTATAGTGACTTCAACCACTATCAATTTGGCATTTGAATCTCCATCACACCATTGCATGAAACACATTAGGTCAGAGAGTTAAATATGATTTGATCCCTCTTCAAAGTATTGGTATGTAAGAAATGTGCCCACACAAGGGATGTGGATTGCACGTCCACTACATCTTATACACTAAACCCCCTCTATCTCAAGTGACTCAAATATCAATTTTTTCAGCATGGTGGAGGGCTAGGGTTTGAAGATAAAATTATTTCCACAACAAGTTCCATCAACAACTATAAATCTATTTTTCATAGGCATGCTCACACAGGCACAATGTAACTTCCCAAAAAGTTTATCGTCTTTGTGATCAATTTGAAAAAGAGTGGCAGGAATAGACAATAGTGATGGACACCAAACTATCCACATTTTGACACTCCTATCCTTTTATTGAACTCTAGATTCAGGTTTACAACACCTTCCTAGTCCTTCACATCCATTTTCAACATCTAATTAGCCTTCTCAGTCTATTTTATAGCTAAGTTATTTTTATTCTTATTTATTTCTATTTTTAAAAAGGTGAAAAAGATAAACAATTACACAGATTAGGATTGTATTTATTTCTATATTTTTCATTTATTTATTAATCCAGACCCTTAAATAAAATAAGAATAAAACTCCATTATTCCCAAATAAGTCAAATCAGACACCAATATCAACTATCACATCTTGAATGACCCATGAATCAATTGTAGTGTTTACCAAGATCTCTTTATCCCCTACACACTAGGTTGGATATGGGTCTCTTGTCATCATGCATGGTTTAACCAATGATCCTCTATAAGCCTAGGTGTATGACGACTTAGTTAATTTTTTAAAATGGGCATAATGTCTTTATCAAAGAGTCACTTTCATAACTCGTAGAACTCATCACATGTAGACTCATGAAGATATATGTCTTTCAGTATATCAACACTCATTACAACATCTCTATCCTTGAGGAATTGGATCTATTCTTGTAACTCCCTCACCAAAGTCATTATGTCATATAACACTTCCTTTTATTATTAAGCATCTAGATAATGAGTCGCATGAGGATACTCCCATTGAACCTAATTGGTGGGTGGGTTTGACATGAAATGGGACAATACACCACTTCATGTAGTAATGTTGACCTTAGGATGAGTCGAAGTAATAGGGCACAATCTCCATTAAGTCTTTTAAATGTGTATCATTATATCTCACTTTTCATTTCACTCTTTTATGATGATAATATATAGTTCTGGGCATTCCTCTAGAAGATATTCATTCTTACAAAAATTACATGTGGGATACAGTGGGTAATCATGTTCATAGTGATCTTGAAAACCACACTTGTAATATATTCTAGATGGAAAATGACCACCTCTAATTCCATGACCATGAACTCTATAAGACAAACCTTCACCATTTTCCTTGTTATTGTTAACAAAATCCTGACAAGTACCACACATGCACACTTCATGAATTTAACTAATAAGGTGTCAATCATTTGTATCGTGAGCATATGCATCATTTATTTTACAATATGAAGATGCCTTTTGATTGTGTAGTGTATTGAAGTAGGGACAACCCCTCACACCATTATCTTTATGATAAATCTCACAATATGAAATGAATACTTTGCATGGGGTAGTAATTGAGGTCTCAAACCTATACACATAGAGCACATTTTGAGAGAGATTATTCTACTATCATATGGGTCCCTAACATCCCTAAAGTTGAATCCACTTCTTAGAGTTATAGGGGGACCCCCAAAGTTGGTTTCTACTATGAAAATTTTAGAGTACTTACAACATACATAACTTCCAAAGATACAGTCTCATCCCCTACATCATTCTTAAAAATCACACAAGATACCTCTCCTTGATACAAGACACCATGATAGGTAGTCTCTTATGAGACTCATCAATTAGTATCATTTGTTCTCAGTCTTACTTGTACATTAATTCTCAGCTTACTTGTACATAGGTTTTTTTTTTTTTTTTTTTTGCTTTTTTGTACATAGTTTCCTTATTATTACTTGTACATAGAAATATTTCAAAATACCAAAAAGAACACAATATTAAAAAACACCAAAAAATATTAATTGTATTCATTATCCATGCTTTAAATTTCTACTATCAAGTTAGACTTTCATTTTACTATTCTATGATATTGTTTGTTGATTTATCTACATTACCATGCTTCACTTGATCATCTTTGAGTGTGTGAAGTGACACCTAGATCCTTTATTTGATTCACTCTACCCATTGAGGGTGAATCTTACTTGTACATTCAAGACATGCATCAACATATATTCCCACCTGGGGCATCTTCTACATGACTACACCATCTGATTATGTCATTCCTGCACCACACATGCTACTTATCATGTTAATGTACATTACTTACTAGCTTACATAGATTATTCTATCGACACTCACTATCATACAACACTTGTGTATTTATTATCATCTACCTAGTCTTGTACTACATGTTTTGCATACGTTCACTTCTTTCTTTGCTTAGTTAGATGTGATAGTATTTCCAATATTTACATGCCTTTCTTTCTTCATTTGAGTAGCTAGATGTGATTACATTTCTTAGTTATTGTTTTATTACTTATGTGTGCCTTAGGACATTTTCCAATGTCCTTTATTTGTACTCTTGTATATACTTGTGGCCCTCATGTCAATCTTGCTTGTTTGTAATTGTATGTCTATGTGAGCATTTGACATGCCTTATATGCCTTATTTTCCTAGTTTGAGTGACATGTGCCCATGTCCCTTATTTTCTTGTCATCTTTTGTATGCTTCTTGATTTTTTCCTTCAATGCTTGTTTGCTTCTTAGATTTTTGAAATGCCATGATCCACATCATGCATTATCTTTCCTTTTTGGATGCCATGATAGACATCATGCTACATCCATCATTGACAACTAAAAAGATTTCTAGTTTTATTTTAGTATACTACACATGCTATTACATTGTTATATCTAGTTTTAGTTTATACCATTCTAGTTTTAGTTTTAGTTTAGTATCCATCTTGTACGACACACATTCATGCTAGTATTAGTTTATAGTTCAAATTTCTAGATTTATAGTTTTAGTTTAGTATACTGCACTAAATAGCCTTCGTATTTTTGATCCACCTACTTAGAGGGATTGGAAGCATAGTCCAAACATTGATTAACACATACATGATCACATAGCTTCACTACATAGTGGGAGATTTTGGAGTTAAAGATCTAGCAATTATATTCTCAAGCCACCTTCAAGGAATTGAGCACTACTCTCTATTCATGATATTAATCTTGGTACATCACATACCCAACATCACTCAACATCACTTAACATCACTCAACACCACTCAACATCACAATTGGTTTTATAATGGTTTACATACCTAGTTAGGTATATTCATTCATTTCTCTTCCTCTCTCTTTTACCCTACCTTTGTACGTTTTTTATTTTAGACGTAAAATGTCTAGTAATAATTGATCTAATCATTGTTTTTTCTTATAAATTTATGCTTCATGATGTGTTCTCTCTATTCACACTCAACATCACACATCTTCATGGGCTTCACCCTTGAAGGTAAGTTTAGGTGTGCTTTCTATTTTTCCTTTATCCTTGTATTCCACTTTGTTACATCACTATAATAAAGGGGAGGGGAGATGTAGTCATTTAAAATGTCTAAATTGGTAGTTTGAGAGTGGATTATGACACCCCATCTAAAGTTTATTTTTGAATGCTCTTGAGATCCTTATAGACACCTATTTACTCATTATCAATCATTTAGAACCTTTTGAACGATCATTCCACCTTAGCAAGATAATATTCCCTATATCAATCCTATTCCTCTATGTCCTAAACCTATAGGATAGGAGTTCCCCATTTAGACTATAGCATCAGACACCAAAGTGTCCCATTTTGAGTGGTCCTATCTATTTGCACTTTGAGTACTAACAATCATTTTCAATTGGTCCTTATCCTTAGTTAGTTTGGCCTAACCTGAATATATCTAACCCATGATCAATTTTTCTATATAAAATTGCACTCAAATCTCAATTAAGAGGGATGTGACCAAACATACAAATCAAACAAGAATACAAACAAATAACTAAGGCAAACTTCCCTAATCTTTACACACAGTCATCCAACATAGCTACAAACATACTAAAATCTTCATACCAGTCCATAGTGACTTCAACCACTATCAATTTGGAATTTTTATCTCCATCACACCATTGCATAAAACGCATTATGTGGGAGAACTAAATATGACTTGATCCCTCTTCGAAGTATTGTTATGTAGGAAATGTGCCCACACAAGGATGTGTATTGCACATTCATTACATCTTAGACACTAACTCCCCTTTTTTTCAAGTGACTGAAATATATTTTTATCAAGCATGATGGAAGTTTAGGGTTTGAAGATGTAATAAGCTCCACAACAAGTTCTGTCGATAACTGGAACTCTATTTTTCATAGGCATGCTCACACAAGCACAATGCAACTTCCTAAGAAAATTATAGTCTTTGTGATCAATTTGGACAAGAGTGGCAGGAATGGACAATAGTGATGGACACCAAACTATCCACATTTTGACACTCCTATCCTTTTATTGAATGAAATCTAGATTCAGGTTAATAACACCTTCCTATTCTTTCATAGCCATTTTCAACATCTGTATTAGCCATCTCAATCTATTTTCTAGCTAAGTTATATTTCTTCCTATTTATTTCTATTTTTAGAATGGTGAAAAAGATAAATAATTGCACAAATTAGGATTGTATTTATTTCTATATTTTGTATTGATTTATTAATCTAGACCCTTAAATAAAATAGGAATAAAACTCCATTATTCCCAAATAATTTAAATCAGACACTAATATCAACTATCATATCTTGAATGACCCATGGATAAATTTTAGTGTTTATCAAGATCTCTTTATCATCTACAAACTAGGTTGGATATGGGTCTCATGTCATCATGCATGGTTTAGCCAATGATCCTCTGTAGGCCTAGGTGTATGATGACTTAGCTAATTTCTCAAAATTGGCATAACGTCTTCATCAAAGAGTCACTTTCATAAATCATAGAACTCATCACATGTAGACTCATGAATATCTATGTCTTATAGTAGGTCAACACTCACTAGAATAAATCTATCCTTGAGGAATTAGATATATCCTTTTAACTCCCTCACCAAATTCATTATGTCATATAACAGTTCCTTTTATTACTGAGCATGTAGATAATGAGTCACACAAGGATCCTCCCTTTGAACCTTATTGGTGGGTGGATTTGAACTGAAATGGGACAAAACACCACTTCATGTAGTAATGTTGACCTTAGGACCAGTCAAAGTAATAGGGAACAATCTCCCTTAAGTCTTTTCAATGTGTATCATTCTGGCACACTTTTCATTTAACTCTTTTGTGATGATAATATATAATTTTGGGCATTCCTCTAGAAGATTTTCATTCTTACAAAATGTACATATGGGATACAATGGGTAATTATGTTGGTAGTGATCTTGAGAACCACTCTTGTAATAGATTATAGATGTAAAATGACCACCTTCACTTCCAAGACCATGAACTCTGTAGGATAAACCTTCACCATTTTCCTTGTTATTGGTAACATAATCCGGACAAGTACCACACATGCACCCTTCATGAATTTAACTATTAAGGTGTCAATAATTTGTATCTTCAGTATAAGCATCATGTATTTTACAATATGAATATACCTTTGATTTTGTAGTGCATTGAAGTAGGGACAATCCATCACATCATTATCTTTATGATAAATCTCACACTATGACATGAATACTTTTCATGGGGTAGTTATTCCTATTGTGGACTTCATAAACATAGTCAACACACTATAAAACACTATGAGTATCATGACTATTATGAAAAGTGAGCTTTTCCATCAAAGATTACATGGTACAAATCTGTGCTTTCATGAAAGGAATAATCTATATGTTTATGGTTCCAACAAATTTATCATGAAGGGAAAATTCTAAGGACTCGCATGGGTTTGTGAATGTCTTTTTATGATAAGTTTCATTAGAATGGAAGCAAAAAGAATCCTAAAAACCTTTGGGAATGTTGAGTTGAATTTATCTCAAAATAAATCTTAGAAGAAGCATCTTAAAATGTGGATCTTACTTGTGCATGCTCTTAGTTAGTTCTTTCTTAATGTCTGTCAAGGTAGCAATGCTTTGTTGTTTAAAATCTAAAATATCAAATTCCTAGAGAAAAGTTACCTTTAGTTATTTGTAATTCACCATAGCTTTATATAGATCAAAATTATGGTATGAATTGTGCACGTGATTTAAAAGAATGGCGGAAAATTGAGTTGCCTTTCATTTCGTGGATGTAGTTTCATGCACTTGTCAAATAGGTTCACACTTATGACCGTATTTTGATCCATTTTATACACCACAATACTCAAGTAAATAGAGCATCATCTCATAATAAATAGTGGGTAGATGAGGTGTTGGTAATAGAGCTTGTTATGATGCACTACTAATCCATCTTATACATTTTGGTTAAGGTCCCCCAATGCCTCCCGCACTACCTCTAGATCCTCTTACTATACCACCATCATTAACACTTCTTATGCCTCTTTCAACAACTAATGGAGCTAATACAATTGACATAAAATTAGGTTGATTAACTATGGATGAATTGGTACTTTTTCCATAAGTTATGATTTATCCACTAGGCATTCCGAATGAAGTCATTTAATTCTCTTTCATTGGAAAATAAAATGACAATAAACTACTATTTTGGTATTAGTCTTCAAAAGTATCAATAACAAGTTTAGTTTTTTATTCTACACTATCCATCTCCCAATTTCTTACAAAAATGTCATACAACTCAAGACCATGATAGTGCATTGTAGGTGGGGAACTAGGCATATCTAGATTCGGTTCTTCATTTTCCAATGCCTAATTTTTTTATTTCATGCATACTTGTGCTAGTGTTGGGTGTGATCATGTGGTTGGTTAGTCCTTTCTCTACCCTTTTTGTTCCCTTTATACCTTTACAATGCTTTCTAATTCCTTCTAACCCCTCCTTAGTTCATTTCCAATCATATATATTTGCCTAGCCTTATCATACTTGTGGTTTCACAACTCCCATGAACTAGTTGCCATGTGGAAATAATAATAACACATAAAAGTGTGCCCCTCTATTTCCCCATTGACTGTGCTACTCACATGAGAGAGAGTTTTGTCATCTAGTGAGAAGATTTCAAGTCCAAAATCCACTATAAGCTTCTTAGTCTCAAGTAAAAAGTGTCTGAGATACCCTCTGCATGGTTTTAAAAGTGAAATCAGGTTTCCTATAGTTATTAGTACATTGAGAGTGTTTATTCTAGAATGTAACTATTCAAGGTTGTGCACTACCAAATATACAATTCATACATCCAAGGCACTTCCAATAGTTCTAAGGCCAATTGGCACTCTACTGAACATGTTATATATCATCCATAGTTGTTCAACCTATCTTGCATGTACATCAAATGCCAAAAATGAAGGTGAATAAGCACTTCTACAAAAAAATTATTTTTAAAGTGATTCATATAGATGTTGTTTTACCCATGCATATGTACAAATCCCTAGTCTAGTAAATGGTAATACAAAATTGTCATCTACTCTAGTAACCCATTGTTTAACGTTATCTATAGATGGTTGTTTGATCATCTTCACATCATCATGAAAACAAGCTCTACAAGTCCCAAAAATAGAACCAATATATTAGGGTTTTTTTTAAATTTAAACTAGAATTTCTTTTCCGCGGTCATGCACCTAAGTAATAAGATTTTCAACTTGTTAACATTTTTGCATTTCATGCAAAAAAGAATTAATTTTGAAGAATATATGTGCATGATTAATTAATTAAAATTAATTATTCAAAAAATGAAGGTAAATGATATTAATGAGAAATTTTGAATTGAGGATGGTAGTTGAGTTAGTGTGTTCATATTAATTAAAGTTAATTACAACACTAAATTAATAGAATTTATGTATCTACAATCCCATGATTTTAGTCATTAGCATATGACACTTTGATGTGTATATTTTTAGAGTTATTACCTCTTGGATCTTCCTTTATAAAATTTTGAGAACTCTTACAAACCATTTGCATTCATTCTCTCTCTCTCTCTCTCTCTCTCTCTCTCTCTCTCTCTCTCTCTCTCTCTCTCTCTCTCTCTCTCTCTCTCTCTCTCTCTCTCTCTCTCTCTCTCTCTCTCTCTCTCTCTCTCTCTCTCTCATATTTTATGGTACTTTTATCCATATTTTAGACATTAGGTAGAATCGAATTTACTAATTATTTTTTTAATTTGTCATTATCTCTCCTCTATGATACTTTTGATTAATTATGTGTATTAAAATCCACCCTAAACCATAATTTTTTAAAATATGATTTAATAATGATGAGTGAGTATATAATACAATGAATATTATATGATATGATGTTATTAGTGGAGATATTCTTAGGTGTATTATATTGCTTATTAAACTGCATCTAAAACAATTCAAATCTTATGTCATGTTGTATGCACTAATGGATGATAAATGTTTTCCTTCATAGACCATGTCTATATAAAAGAAAAGTGATTACTCCTAATTTATAGCAATGTTTAAAACTTACACATCATAATAAAGTGGTGAAAATTATAAGGGAATTTAGTTATTAAAAATAATAATGAAGGATTTGTATGAAAATAAAAATAGAAGGAAATACTAAAATTTATTCATAAGGAAAGAGAAAATGACATACAATTGCATTAATCTACCCCAACAAGGGAGTGGTTTTCACATCCTATGAATTTTAGATAATTATATGATCCTAAATTGAATAACTTTGTGAGAGACATTCATAAAGATAATGACTACTCATATTATTATTTACTATATATAAATTCATGGATATGTCATCACCCTATAAATTTCTCAAATAAACATTTGCCTCATCTCATTTACTGTATGGAAATGATCATGGATGCCTTAGTAATAATTTATAAATTTAATAGTGAACTTTTTATGATGTAACCCACTAAATCTCTATATTTATATGATCAATTTTATTATTTTGGGGTTTTATATGTGGTTTTTTATAGATCTACTGACTTGTGTACTAATTGTTATAGCTACTTATTATTTACAATCTATTCATGTGATACCTATGCTATGATGATTTATATCTGAATCATATTATTAATAGTCTAGATTAAAAAATACATGCACATGATAATATATATATAACTTCTACATCATTATTCTTTCCATGTGTGCTACTAATAGAAATTACAAGATAAATGTGAAATTTACCTTAAACAAGTTATACATCATGATTGTTTATTCACAATGATTCGGGGAACATTGAATTTAAATTTGGTAAAAAATTTGAGGCAATATGTCACATTTATTTTTTCCAATTTAGGTTTTAGTTTAATTTGTTATTTATATCTTCTACTATAATTTCATTATATACTAGAGTATTTATGTCTATTATGTGTATTGTCTAGTGTAGCCTATCACATAGATGAATCCTTACATTTTTTTGTGATATAATATGTATTAATATTATTTTTTAACATTCTATATTTAAGTTTAAAGTTTTTACTTCTTGCTTGATCACCTACTTTAAGTTATTACTATGTGCTTGATGTGTCTTGTGTGTGCTTTATGGGATTTCTCTATGTATAATTGTATCTTAATTTAATTTTATGTGCTTTATTAATTCTTGGTGTGTGTTTAAAGTATGGGAATGAATTCACTATAATATATACTTAACATTTTCTTTATGTGGCTTCAATATAGTATGTGTCTTCTATGTACTTGTCATGCTTTTAATGGCTGATGTGTTTAATATTTGTTTGGTCACATATGTGGCATAAATTCTTGTTATAATTCTTGTCATCAAATGCTGGTTGTGTTAATTATATAATTCAAATTTATTTATTTAATTTCAGTTTTTGTACCATGCATCTATTTGGGGCAAAAACACGTACTTGTGCTTTATATTTCTTCCACTTATCATATTGGTACTACATTTTTTATATTTTTATATGTGGGATACACTATTATTATGCTAATATTAATCATAGCATAGGCTTACGAGAGTAAAACTATTTATATCATGCATGCTTTCAAGATCACATATTTATATGTTAGATATCACTTGAACCTCTTATATATTATTTTACACACGATCTATGTAATCAATTTTATTTTGATATATGGGATTAATAAGTTCATACCAAATATCAAATAGGGTATATATCCCAGTCATAATAATTAAATTAATTTTTTTGGGAATTTTAGATTACCATAATCAACATGAGAGAGTAGAAGTCCAATGATTTATATAGTTCATGACTCTAATTTATAGTGCTTCATATTTTATTCAAAAGTAAAGGACCATATATCTTAAGTAGTTATAACTTCACCTCATATTTTTACTACATCATATTTATTTATAATTATTTTTTAGAGTGTTCAAAACTTGGGCTAAGCTTGATTTTTTTTCCATTAATCATTACACTTAACAATGTATGCTAGATTTCGCACAAATTCAAAGGAATGTGAACTCATAACACCATAATTCCATCTTAAATCTAATTATATATACCATTTTTAAGTTTATAGATTTAAATAAGTATTATTATTGACACTCACTCATGTGTGTGTAGAAAAAAGGAAAATATTATTTCAGGATTTAAAGGTATAAGAGGGTTCATTTAAAGAACTTTAGGGTCACACAATATTGTATCCATCTCAGACATGTTTTACTTAAATAAATGTATTCACACAAATAAAAATCTGTCCCTTTAAATGAAAATAAATAAAATTAATTTCTTTGAATTCATTAGTCATTAATTTTCTTAATTATAGGTACCTATATATGTGTCATTTATTGGTCTAAATTAGGTGTTATTTGTTTATTTTTCATGTTTCATTGTGTCCTTTGTTTTATATCCTCCCTTTATCTCTCCTCATATTTTTGTGTTCATATGGTGGGTTTCCTAGAAATGTAATCATTGTGTTTTGATGGTTGTGCATGTTATTAGTTTGTTAGGGTGCACATGTGAATTTTGGTCCTATCTAGTTCTCGTTTATAAACATTTGGTCTTGGTTTAAATGTCAATAGTGTCTAATCTTCAATCTAAGTTACCTATAAAAACATAATAGTCTTAATGAATTTGGGCATATCTATAATCATCTTAATAATATATAGTATTTATTTTTCGCAATGATTTATTGATGATATAAATTATTATATAGAAATGATGGAGACACTTTAACATTAAATCTGATATTAAAAGCACTTTACATTGAACAAGTTTGCATTGTTGATTAGATAATGTAATTATTGGCATATTTTTTAAAGATTAATGTACATCATTAAAGGGTATTATAAATATCCAATTGAACCTCAACTATAGAATATGTAATATAATCCCTAAAATGCATTGCTTTCCTTATTGATTTAAAATCTAGCTTCCAAATCAGGCCAATGATGAGGCATTCATTTTATTGATGATGTGCTTGAAGTTTTAGAAATTAAAAAAGTTTTTTGGATCCCTAGATATAATTAACACATTTTTTAAAATTATGCTTACCTAAAGCTTCCTAGAACTATACTTACTATAGTTATAACACCTAAAAATGAAGCTTGATAATTTGACCAAGGTCCTAGTTTTTCCATGAGTTTTTAGGGTTCTCACCATCAATAGCACAAAAACCCTTCCACTATAAAAATTTGAATATTATTTTCATATCTTTAAATATTTAAGATACATTCATAAACCTTCCTTCTTTTTTTTTTAATAAAATTAGCTAGGATTGATTTACTAGTTCTCATTTATTTGAGGCCTAGTTAAATGTTTATGGAGATATGTTCTAGAATTTTATTGAAATCCATGTATGCATAACATACCTCTTTCATAAGTTTTGTGTTAATTTATTTTTAAAAATATTTTAATATATTATCTCAATTTTACTAAAATGGTTTCAAATTTTGTTTCTAAACTTATATATTTATATTATTATTTTCTATTTACAACATTAATCTTTAAGATTAAAATATAATTTCTGCTGAAATTTTGCTAGGGTGGTTAAGTGTGTTTGTTATTAATAGTCTAGATTAAAAAATACATGCACATGATAATATATACAGAACTTCTACATCATTATTCTTTCCATGTGTGCTTTACAAGATAAATGTGAAATTTACCTTAAACAAGTTATACATCATGATTGTTTATTCACAATGATTGGGGGAACATTGAATTTAAATTTGGTAAAAAATTGGAGGTAATATGTCACATTTATTTTTTCCAATTTAGGTTTTAGTTTAATTTATTATTTATATCTTTTACTATAATTTCATTATATACTAGTGTATTTATGTCTATTATGTGTATTGTCTAGTGTAGCCTATCACATAGATGAATCCTTACATTTTTTGTGATATAATATGTATTAATAATATTTTTTCACATTCTATATTTAAGTTTAAAGTTTTTACTTCTTGCTTGATCGCCTACTTTAAGTTATTACTATGTGCTTGCTATGTCTTGTGTGTGCTTTATGGGATTTCAATATGTATAATTGTATCTTAATTTAATTTTATGCGCTTTATTAATTCTTGGTGTGTGTTTAATGTATGGGAATGAATTCACTATAATATATACTTAACATTTTCTTTATGTGGCTTCATATAGTATGTTTCTTCTATGTACTTATGCTTTTAATGGCTGATGTGTTTAATATGTGTTTGGTCACATATGTGGCATAAATTCTTGTTATAATTCTTGTCATCAAATGCTGGTTGTGTTATTTATATAATTCAAATTTATTTATTTAATTTCATTTTTCGTACCATGCATCTATTTGGGGCAAAAACACGTACTTGTGCTTTATATTTCTTCCACTTATCATATTGGTACTACATTTTTTATATTTTTATATGTGGGATACACTATTATTATGCTAATATTAATCATAGCATAGGCTTACGAGAGTAAAACTATTTATATCATGCATGCTTTCAAGATCACATATTTATATGTTAGATATCACTTGAACCTCTTATATATTATTTTACACACAATCTATGTAATCAATTTTATTTTGATATATGGGATTAATAAGTTCATACCAAATATCAAATAGGGTATATATCCCAGTCATAATAATTAAATTAATTTTTTTGGGAATTTTAGATTACCATAATCAACATGAGAGAGTAGAAGTCCAATGATTTATATAGTTCATGACTCTAATTTATAGTGCTTCATATTTTATTCAAAAGTAAAGGACCATATATCTTAAGTAGTTATAACTTCACCTCATATTTTTACTACATCATATTTATTTATAATTATTTTTTATAATGTTCAAAACTTGGGCTAAGCTTGATTTTTTTTCCATTAATCATTACACTTAACAATGTATGCTAGATTTCGCACAAATTCAAAGGAATGTGAACTCATAACACCATAATTCCATCTTAAATCTAATTATATATACCAATTTTAAGTTTATAGATTTAAATAAGTATTATTATTGACACTCACTCATGTGTGTGTAGAAAAAAGGAAAATATTATTTCAGGATTTAAAGGTATAAGAGGGTTCATTTAAAGAACTTTAGGGTCACACAATATTGTATCCATCTCAGACATGTTTTACTTAAATAAATGTATTCACACAAATAAAAATCTGTCCCTTTAAATGAAAATAAATAAAATTAATTTCTTTGAATTCATTAGTCATTAATTTTCTTAATTATAGGTACCTATATATGTGTCATTTATTGGTCCAAATTAGGTGTTATTTGTTTATTTTTCATGTTTCATTGTGTCCTTTGTTTTATATCCTCCCTTTATCTCTCCTCATATTTTTGTGTTCATATGGTGGGTTTCCTAGAAATGTAATCATTGTGTTTTGGTGGTTGTGCATGTTATTAGTTTGTTAGGGTGCACATGTGAATTTTGGTCCTATCTAATTCTCGTTTATAAACATTTGGTCTTGGTTTAAATGTCAATAGTGTCCAATCTTCAATCTAAGTTACCTATAAAAACATAATAGTCTTAATGAATTTGGGCATATCTATAATCATCTTAATAATATATAGTATTTATTTTTCACAATGATTTATTGATGATATAAATTATTATATAGAAATGATGGAGACACTTTAACATTAAATCTGATATTAGAAGCACTTTACATTGAACAAGTTTGCATTGTTGATTACATAATGTAATTATTGGCATATTTTTTAAAGATTAATGTACATAATTAAAGGGTATTATAAATATCCAATTGAACCTCAACTATAGAATATGTAATATAATCCCTAATATTCATTGCTTTCCTTATTGATTTAAAATCTAGCTTCCAAATCAGGCCAATGATGAGGCATTCATTTTATTGATGATGTGCTTGAAGTTTTAGAAATTAAAAAAGTTTTTTGGATCCCTAGATATAATTAACACATTTTTTAAAATTATGCTTACCTAAAGCTTCCTAGAACTATACTTACTATAGTTATAACACCTAAAAATGAAGCTTGATAATTTGACCAAGGTCCTAGTTTTTCCATGAGTTTTTAGGGTTCTCGCCATCATTAGCACAAAAACCCTTCCACTATAAAAATTTGAATATTATTTTCATATCTTTAAATATTTAAGATACATTCATAAACCTTCCTTCTTTTTTTTTTTAATAAAATTAGCTAGGATTGATTTACTAGTTCTCATTTATTTGAGGCCTAGTTAAATGTTTATGGAGATATGTTCTAGAATTTTATTGAAATCCATGTATGCATAACATACCTCTTTCATAAGTTTTGTGTTAATTTATTTTTTAAAATATTTTAATATATTATCTCAATTTTACTATAATGGTTTCAAATTTTGTTTCTAAACTTATATATTTATATTATTATTTTCTATTTACAACATTAATCTTTAAGATTAAAATATAGTTTCTGCTGAAATTTTGCTAGGGTGGTTAAGTGTGTTTGTTATTAATAGTCTAGATTAAAAAATACATGCACATGATAATATATATAGAAATTCTACATCATTATTCTTTCCATGTGTGCTTTACAAGATAAATGTGAAATTTACCTTAAACAAGTTATACATCATGATTGTTTATTCACAATGATTGGGGGAACATTGAATTTAAATTTGGTAAAAAATTGGAGGCAATATGTCACATTTATTTTTTCCAATTTAGGTTTTAGTTTAATTTATTATTTATATCTTTTACTATAATTTCATTATATACTAGAGTATTTATGTCTATTATGTGTATTGTCTAGTGTAGCCTATCACATAGATGAATCCTTACATTTTTTGTGATATAATATGTATTAAAAATATTTTTTCACATTCTATATTTAAGTTTATAGTTTTTACTTCTTGCTTGATCGCCTACTTTAAGTTATTACTATGTGCTTGTTGTGTCTTGTGTGTGCTTTATGGAATTTCAATATGTATAATTGTATATTAATTTAAATTTATGTGCTTTATTAATTCTTGGTGTGTGTTTAAAGTGTGGGAATGAATTCACTATAATATATACTTAACATTTTCTTTATGTGGCTTCATATAGTATGTGTCTTCTATGTACTTATGCTTTTAATGGCTGATGTGTTTAATATGTGTTTGGTCACATATGTGGCATAAATTCTTGTTATAATTCTTGTCATCAAATGCTGGTTGTGTTATTTATATAATTCAAATTTATTTATTTAATTTCATTTTTCGTACCATGCATCTATTTGGGGCAAAAACACGTACTTGTGCTTTATATTTCTTCCACTTATCATATTGGTACTACATTTTTTATATTTTTATATGTGGGATACACTATTATTATGCTAATATTAATCATAGCATAGGCTTACGAGAGTAAAAATATTTATATCATGGATGCTTTCAAGATCACATATTTATATGTTAGATATCACTTGAACCTCTTATATATTATTTTACACACGATCTATGTAATCAATTTTATTTTGATATATGGGATTAATAAGTTCATACCAAATATCAAATAGGGTATATATCCCATTCATAATAATTAAATTAATTTTTTTGGGAATTTTAGATTACCATAATCAACATGAGAGAGTTGAAGTCCAATGATTTATATAGTTCATGACTCTAATTTATAGTGCTTCATATTTTATTCAAAAGTAAAGGACCATATATCTTAAGTAGTTATAACTTCACCTCATATTTTTACTACATCATATTTATTTATAATTTATTTTTATAGTGTTCAAAACTTGGGCCAAGCTTGATTTTTTTTCCATTAATCATTACACTTAACAATGTATGCTAGATTTCGCACAAATTCAAAGGAATGTGAACTCATAACACCATAATTCCATCTTAAATCTAATTATATATACCATTTTTAAGTTTATAGATTTGAATAAGTATTATTATTGACACTCACTCATGTGTGTGTAGAAAAAAGGAAAATATTATTTCAGGATTTAAAGGTATAAGAGGGTTCATTTAAAGAACTTTAGGGTCACACAATATTGTATCCATCTCAAACATGTTTTACTTAAATAAATGTATTCACACAAATAAAAATCTATCCCTTTAAATGAAAATAAATAAAATTAATTTCTTTGAATTCATTAGTCATTAATTTTCTTAATTATAGGTACCTATATATGTGTCATTTATTGGTCCAAATTAGGTGTTATTTGTTTATTTTTCATGTTTCATTGTGTCCTTTGTTTTATATCCTCCCTTTATCTCTCCTCATATTTTTGTGTTCATATGGTGGGTTTCCTAGAAATGTAATCATTGTGTTTTGGTGGTTGTGCATGTTATTAGTTTGTTAGGGTGCACATGTGAATTTTGGTCCTATCTAGTTCTCGTTTATAAACATTTGGTCTTGGTTTAAATGTCAATAGTGTCTAATCTTCAATCTAAGTTACCTATAAAAACATAATAGTCTTAATGAATTTGGGCATATCTATAATCATCTTAATAATATATAGTATTTATTTTTCACAATGATTTATTGATGATATAAATTATTATATAGAAATGATGGAGACACTTTAACATTAAGTCTGATATTAAAAGCACTTTACATTGAACAAGTTTGCATTGTTGATTAGATAATGTAATTATTGGCATATTTTTTAAAGATTAATGTACATCATTAAAGGGTATTATAAATATCCAATTGAACCTCAACTATATAATATGTAATATAATCCCTAAAATGCATTGCTTTCCTTATTGATTTAAAATCTAGCTTCCAAATCAGGCCAATGATGAGGCATTCATTTTATTGATGATGTGCTTGAAGTTTTAGAAATTAAAAAAGTTTTTTGGATCCCTAGATATAATTAACACATTTTTTAAAATTATGCTTACCTAAAGCTTCCTAGAACTATACTTACTATAGTTATAACACCTAAAAATGAAGCTTGATAATTTGACCAAGGTCCTAGTTTTTCCATGAGTTTTTAGGGTTCTCACCATCATTAGCACAAAAACCCTTCCACTATAAAAATTTGAATATTATTTTCATATCTTTAAATATTTAAGATACATTCATAAACCTTCCTTTTTTTTTTATTTAATAAAATTAGCTAGGATTGATTTACTAGTTCTCATTTATTTGAGGCCTAGTTAAATGTTTATGGAGATATGTTCTAGAATTTTATTGAAATCCATGTATGCGTAACATACCTCTTTCATAAGTTTTGTGTTAATTTATTTTTAAAAATATTTTAATATATTATCTCAATTTTACTATAATGGTTTCATATTTTTTTTCTAAACTTATATATTTATATTATTATTTTCTATTTACAACATTAATCTTTAAGATTAAAATATAATTTCTGTTGAAATTTTGCTACGGTCGTTAAGTGTGTTTGTTATTAATAGTCTAGATTAAAAAATACATGCACATGATAATATATATAGAACTTCTACATCATTATTCTTTCCATGTGTGCTTTACAAGATAAATGTGAAATTTACCTTAAACAAGTTATACATCATGATTGTTTATTCACAATGATTAGGGGAACATTGAATTTAAATTTGGTAAAAAATTGGAGGCAATATGTCACATTTATTTTTTCCAATTTAGGTTTTAGTTTAATTTATTATTTATATCTTTTACTATAATTTCATTATATACTAGAGTATTTATGTCTATTATGTGTATTGTCTAGTGTAGCCTATCACATAGATGAATCCTTACATTTTTTGTGATATAATATGTATTAATAATATTTTTTCACATTCTATATTTAAGTTTAAAGTTTTTACTTCTTGCTTGATCACCTACTTTAAGTTATTACTATGTGCTTGCTGTGTCTTGTGTGTGCTTTATGGGATTTCAATATGTATAATTGTATCTTAATTTAATTTTATGTGCTTTATCAATTCTTGGTGTGTGTTTAAAGTGTGGGAATGAATTCACTATAATATATACTTAACATTTTCTTTATGTGGCTTCATATAGTATGTGTCTTCTATGTACTTATGCTTTTAATGGCTGATGTGTTTAATATGTGTTTGGTCACATATGTGGCATAAATTCTTGTTATAATTCTTGTCATCAAATGCTGGTTGTGTTATTTATATAATTCAAATTTATTTATTTAATTTCATTTTTCGTACCATGCATCTATTTGGGGCAAAAACACGTACTTGTGCTTTATATTTCTTCCACTTATCATATTGGTACTACATTTTTTATATTTTTATATGTGGGATACACTATTATTATGCTAATATTAATCATAGCATAGGCTTACGAGAGTAAAACTATTTATATAATGAATGCTTTCAAGATCACATATTTATATGTTAGATATCACTTGAACCTCTTATATATTATTTTACACACGATCTATGTAATCAATTTTATTTTGATATATGGGATTAATAAGTTCATACCAAATATCAAATAGGGTATATATCCCAGTCATAATAATTAAATTAATTTTTTTGGGAATTTTAGATTACCATAATCAACATGAGAGAGTAGAAGTCCAATGATTTATATAGTTCATGACTCTAATTTATAGTGCTTCATATTTTATTCAAAAGTAAAGGACCATATATCTTAAGTAGTTATAACTTCACCTCATATTTTTACTACATCATATTTATTTATAATTATTTTTTATAGTGTTCAAAACTTGGGCTAAGCTTGATTTTTTTTCCATTAATCATTACACTTAACAATGTATGCTAGATTTCACACAAATTCAAAGGAATGTGAACTCATAACACCATAATTCCATCTTAAATCTAATTATATATACCATTTTTAAGTTTATAGATTTAAATAAGTATTATTATTGACACTCACTCATGTGTGTGTAGAAAAAAGGAAAATATTATTTCAGGATTTAAAGGTATAAGAGGGTTCATTTAAAGAACTTTAGGGTCACACAATATTGTATCCATCTCAGACATGTTTTACTTAAATAAATGTATTCACACAAATAAAAATCTATCCCTTTAAATGAAAATAAATAAAATTAATTTCTTTGAATTCATTAGTCATTAATTTTCTTAATTATAGGTACCTATATATGTGTCATTTATTGGTCCAAATTAGGTGTTATTTGTTTATTTTTCATGTTTCATTATGTCCTTTGTTTTATATCCTCCCTTTATCTCTCCTCATATTTTTGTGTTCATATGGTGGGTTTCCTAGAAATGTAATCATTGTGTTTTGGTGGTTGTGCATGTTATTAGTTTTTTAGGGTGCACATGTGAATTTTGGTCCTATCTAGTTCTCTTTTATAAACATTTGGTCTTGGTTTAAATGTCAATAGTGTCCAATCTTCAATCTAAGTTACCTATAAAAACATAATAGTCTTAATGAATTTGGACATATCTATAATCATCTTAATAATATATAGTATTTATTTTTCACAATGATTTATTGATGATATAAATTTTTATATAGAAATGATGGAGACACTTTAACATTAAATCTGATATTAGAATCACTTTACATTAAACAAGTTTGCATTGTTGATTAAATAATGTAATTATTGGCATATTTTTTAAAGATTAATGTACATCATTAAAGGGTATTATAAATATCCAATTGAACCTCAACTATAGAATATGTAATATAATCCCTAAAATTCATTGCTTTCCTTATTGATTTAAAATCTAGCTTCCAAATTAGGCTAATGATGAGGCATTCATTTTATTCATGATGTGCTTAAAGTTTTAGAAATTAAATAAGATTTTTGGATCCCTAGATATAATTAACACATTTTTTAAAATTATGCTTACCTAAAGCTTCCTAGAACTATACTTACTATAGTTATAACACCTAAAAATGAAGCTTGATAATTTGACCAAGGTCCTAATTTTTCCATGAGTTTATAGGGTTCTCACCATCATTATTACAAAAACCCTTCCACTATAAAAATTTGAATATTATTTTCATATCTTTAAATATTTAAGATACATTCATAAACCTTCCTTTTTTTCTTTTTTTTTTAATAATAAAATTAACTAGGATTGATTTACTAGTTCTCATTTATTTGAGGCCTAGTTAAATGTTTATGGAGATATGTTCTACAATTTTATTGAAATCCATGTATGCATAACATACCTCTTTCATAAGTTTTGTGTTAATCTATTTTTAAAAATATTTTAATAAATTATCTCAATTTTACTATAATGGTTTCAAATTTTGTTTCTAAACTTATAATTTTATATTATTATTTTCTGTTTACAACATTTTTTTTAACTAAACGGGGTAAAAATTTATTCAAGAATAGTGGAAACCAGAAACATTACACAGCCTTGTCCTACTCAACCAGAAGACTCAGCTTCTGGGAAAAGGTCAAAGGCAGCAGATTATAATCAAATATCTCCCAATGGGGCCCTTGCTCTGCGGCCCATTTGGCCAAACAGTCAACAACCCCATTCCATTCATGGGGAATATGCTTGAAACTCACTGAAGCCAGACCATTGCTCACCTGAAGAGCCTGCTGAGCTACCATCGCCAAGTGCCACTCAGCTGTATCAAAATTATGGTTATTTAACAATTCAATGACTACCTGCGAGTCCGACTCGCAGATAATATTCTGCCAGCCCTGTTGACAACATTGTTGGATTGCCTGAAGGATGGCAAGCGCCTCATTGTAGTTATTGGAATGCCATCCCTTATAGATGGAAAAGATAAATTGGAGATTTCTAAAACTATCCCGACCGACGCCTCCGATAACAGCTTCACCCGGATTCCCTCTCGAGGAGCCATCGGTGTTAATTTTTAAAATTCCCGATAAAGGGGGAGTCCATCGACCCATTCTATCCATCGGCCTTGGCATTCATCTATCTCTAATAGGAGTGTGAATAGAAGTAACAATGGAGGGGAAGTTCAAAGGCTTACCAGCAATGTTGGAAAGAATGCCATGTTCTTCATCCCCCATCCCATCCATGCTAATAGCTTTTGCAGCTAGCATCTCGTGGAGAGAAATGCACACCTTCTCCCAAATGGCACCGCTTTCTCTCTGCTCAGCACTAACTGTTCTTCTATTCTGCTCAATCCACACATTCCACAAGATGAATGCAGGACCAGCATGCCACGCAGCTTGGAGACCAGGCACTTTGGATTCGGGGACACCCAATCGAGTCCAAAAATCAGTCAGAGAGGAGGCGTGCCAGCAGGGTCTGTGCCACGCTTCCCACCACCTAGGCCAAATATACTTGGTGTAAGAATAGAGGAATAAATGATGTGCCCTTGTTTCAACCTCCCTACAGTAGAGAACACACCTAGAAGGTCCCTGAAATCCAAGTTTGCACAAGTTGTCCCACGTGAGGCACCGATTGTATACGAGTGTCCACAGGAAGAAGTTGCACTTGGGCCACATGGAGGAATTCCAAATTTGCTTCCCCCAGAGGAAATTAGCATCCCCAAACACCTATTTAATCAGGGCCTAATAACCCACTAAGACCGAATAGCTTCCATTAGCACCACTTCCCCAAGCAAGCACATCCTGCCCTTGAAGAGAGTTACAGTGTCTGGCAACAAGTAACTGAGAAAGTTTGACCCTATTCTCCCCAAATCCACCTGATGGCCAATCTAAAGAGTTTTTCCATCTAAAACCGATTGTTGAACCCAAGTTGTATTCCTCCATGTAGTGAGCAACGTTAGTCCAGCCAGTTGCTTGAAAGACATCACATAGAGACTGCAAATGCAGGTGGGAAGACAATAATGGGGGTGAACCATCCCATGAATCATCCCAGAAGAGGGCCTATTCTCTAGTCTTGCAAATCCAGAATAGGTTGCGTTTAACCAGCTGAGCCCCAACTTTGAGGGTGTGCCAAATCATGGAGCCACCCCGCTCAAGAGGCAAATGAACAATGTCTGAGGGGTCCACCCCCAAAAAGTACTTACCAGCCAGGATGCGAGCCCACAATTAGGACTGGTTGGCACACCATCTCTAATACAGTTTGGCTGCCAAGGCATGGCTCGTTAGGATGGCCGAGCGCAGCCCAAGACCCCCATCCTTCTTTGGCTGGCAAACTGTATCCCACTTGATCAGACTCCATTTGTTGCTTTGCAGGTTGCCACTCCAAAGGAATTGGTGGGAGAGGGCATCAAACTCCTTGAGATAGTAAACTGGAGCAGCCTGAACCAAACATCTATAAACATGAAGAGCTTGTATCACCGATTGTAATAGAGTGACTCTCCCAGCGGTGGAAAGCCACCTGTGCATCCAGTGACTCACTTTTTGGCTCAGTCTATCCAAAACATTCTGCCAAAATAGCCATGGCTACCTCCCAACCACAATGGGAATACCCAAATAAATTACCAGAAGCATTTGAATTTGAAATCTCAAAATAGCTGCTATTCTCCTCTGTATAGGTCCAGGTGTGTTGAAGAAAAAAATAGAGGATTTGTGGTCATTAATTTTTTGCCCAGTCGCATCAAGGTACAGATCCAGGGTATCATGAAAAGCTTTTGCCTCCTGAATACGTGCCTTCCCCGTCAGGATAGTGTCATCAACAAACTGAAGATGGGACGTGGTTAGACCATTTCCCCACTGCCAACCCTGCACTATATTCTGTGAGACCTAAAATTTTATCAACCAGCCCAAGCCTTCAGCCAAAATAATAAATAAATAAGGGGATAATGTATCTCCTTGGTGAAGGCCTCTCGCTGCCCCAAAAAGCTCGATAGGCTGCCCATTGATGAGGACTGAGTAAGAAGGTGTAGTAACACAATTGAGCATCCATTGGATCCATGTCAGACTAAATCCAAAAGCCAGCATGATCTTTTCCAAGAAACTCTAGCTGGCCCTATCATAGGCCTTAGACATGTCCAGTTTGATAAACATGGCCCGTTCTTGAGAAGTACTCATATAATGAATAGCTTCAGATGCAATGACCACCTCGTCAAGAATCTGCTTGCTGGCAAAAAATCCCCCTGCTCCTCTGAAACAATCAAAGGGAGGCATCTTTTTAACCTCTCCGCTAAGAGCTTTGTGATAATTTTGTAAATCACATTACAAAGCGCAATAGGTCTAAAATGGTCTAGCTGATTCGCCTGCTCTTTTTTCAGAATTAAAACTAGGAAGGTGGCGTTCAAGGCACGCAACATCTCCTTGTTAGAGTAGGACTCTTGTATCACTTCAAAAAGATCCTTCTTGATGACATCCCAGAAGTCTTGGTAAAATTCTACTGGAAACCCATTAGGTCCAGGAGCTTTATCTCTTTTCATGCTAAAGACCACTCCCTCAACTTTAGCCCTTTCCACAAGATGCATAAGATATTCATTCAACCCTGAGTTCACCACCAAGGAGATGCAGGATAGCACTGTACTTTTAGCTAACTCAGGTGGATGCGGCCCTTCTGAGAAAAGGCTAGAAAAGTAGCAGACCGCTGCTCTAGAAATGTCCCACTGAGAATTTAGTCGTGCCCCATTCAGGCACACCAGGTGGGAGATATAGCTCCTATTCTGCCTCACCTGAATAGATTTATGGAAAAAGGTAGTGTTCCTATCACCTTCCTGAAGCCAATCAACACATGCCTTCTTCTTCCAGAATATCTCTTCTCTGAGTTCCCACTCAACCAGCTCTTTCACCGCATGGGACTCAGCCAAATGAAGTTCTTTAGAAAGGCCATGGTCCCTAATCTGTCTAGTAAATCTGTCTAGCTGATCTTGAGCTTTCTTCCTCTTAGAATGGAGATTCCTGAAGCTGTTGATATTCAAATACTTCAGCCTCACCTTAATATACTAGTGTTTTTTAGCAAAAGAGAACATGGCTGTGCCATAGCTGGGTCCTCCCTGTCTCCACCAACTCACCATTAAATCTTGAAGGGCAGGTTCTCTGAGCCACGTGAGCTGAAACTTAAAGGGAGGCTTCCTTGGTCCAGGAATGTGGCTAGTAGTAAGCTTGATTGGCCAATGGTCCAAACCACCCCATTCAAGAATTTCTGAAGCAAGAGAGGTGGTGCTAGATTTCCAGTAGCAGGACACCAAAAATCTATCCAGCTGCTTAGAGATGCCATCCTCCCCACTTCTCTTGTTACTCCAGGTGAAAATGCCATTAAGAGGTTTGATGTCAACAAGGTGCAGAAGATCAATATTGTGCCTCAAGATCTCAGATGAAGGTCCTAGCCAAGCCACTCCTCCCCTCTTCTCTTCCATGCTGAGGATGGCATTGAAATCACCAGTCATTATCCAAGGCAGATACAGATGGCAGCTTCTAATATATCGAACATGCTCCCATAAGTTCTACTATCCAGGGAGGTCTATAAGGGCGTAAACATTAGTGAAAATAATGATTTCACATATCTCCTTAGAAGCAGCAGGTACTTTAAGAGCCAAACTATTGGCCATCCAACAAAGAGGCGTTATACTCTCTCGGTTCCAGTAGATAGCCAGCCCACCAGAGCTGCCCAATGCCCCAACACAATGGATGTACCTGTAGTACCAAAAATTTTGCATACAAGAAAACCATGGTCTACTAAAAATTTAGTCTCCTGAATACAAAGGATATCAGGGGAATTCGCACTAACTAGTTTGCCCATAGCTTTTTAATGGGGAGAGCTATTAAGACCCCTCACATTCCAAGAAAGGACAATCATTGAGTAACATGGGAGAAATGTTCATCCAGGGGCTTAACATGCCTTGCCTCCACTAGAAGATCCCTTGTAATTTTAAGCTTCTCTTGGTCCTTCCTACGCCCAGCTCGAGAGGAGTTGGATTCGGTAGCCTTCTTGAAGGGTCTATGCATAAGACCAAGGCTTGAAGAGGAACTTTTTTCATTTTTGGCTGCTTCCATCTCCTTTGCCAGGTCTGCCCAGTGCACCTCCTTGTCACTAGACTCTAGCATGTCAGTATTGGGAGTTCCCTGAATGTCACTGTCCATCTCCTGGGTCAGCCATGCCACCAAAGGTAGAGTGTCTCCAGCTGGGGCGAGTTGTTCCAAAGTCACTTCCTCTTTCGTCTGCAGCAAATCTGAAATACCATCCTCAATATTCATATTGTCCAAGACTTTAAACCGATTAAAGTTTACCTCTAATTGTCTGTCAAAATTTGTCCTTTTCTGCCCATGGTTCTTGGTGCAGCGTCTGACCGTAGAAAATCCGTCCTTGTCAGGACCCCTTAAACCATTTGTGCCTTGTTCAAAACTTGCCTGGTAAAGTGGGTTTTTTCCTTTTATCGTGCCTGCTGATTGGTCTTGAAACTTTTCCTTGAGATTTTGCTGTCTAGACCCTCCGAAGCCATTGGTCGCTTGAGTTCCATCCCCTTCTCCCTGTGGAGCAGAATCTCTAATCACCTGCGGACACTGCCTATGTAGATGACCATACACATGGTAGATACGGTAATGGAATGGAATAACTTCATAATCAATTTGCTGAATCCATGAGGAACTTCCCAGACAAATCTCAAGAGAATCTGGGAGGGGGTTATTCAGATTAATTTCAACGCATCTGCGGGCATACGATATTACCTTTCTTTCTAGTGTCTGGTGCACTATTTCCATCGGTGTTCCTAGTGTAGCTGCTAACTGGCGAAAGATGACCTCTCGCCAAAACTCCAGGGGCAGTCTCGGCAGCCGAACCCAGACTGGAACACAGGCTAGAAGATCCTCAACTAAATTAAAACCTGCATGCTAAGGTTTAAGGAATAGGGCAATTCGATCATAAAAATATGGGCCTCCTTCAAAAATCCTATTCTGGTCTGCAATAAAGGATAAATTAACCATGAAATAGCTATTCCCTGCTAGCAGGATGTCGAAATCCCCATCAATCTGCCATGTCTGCCTGATCTAGGCTTCCAAGGCTGCTAACGAAATACGAATGCCCAAAAATTTGCAAATTAGGGCATGGGTGGACAAATATTCAACCTCCTCCTTCACTGAATCTGGGGAGATTACCAAGACCAGTTGCTCTTGGCTTTGGGGAAGACATCCGTTAACTTTCTTGAGCTTAGAGCTCTCGGACACAAAAACCCTATTCGCCTTCTGTGTTAAACCCCTAGGCAGAGGCCGCTCATCCTTGGGGATGCCATTCTGGTCACCCTGTATCCGCAGGTCACCCTGCATCCACCCGACGCCCATAGCCCTCATTCCTCCAGCATCCACGTCAATCCCAACAAGCGAAATCCTCCTATTTACAACATTAATCTTTAAGATTAAAATATAATTTCTGCTGAAATTTTGCTGGGGTGGTTAAGTGTGTTGGTTGTGCATATCCAAACCTAGGTTTAAATCTATAGAGTAAAGAGTGCAAGTTATTTTGAAGCACTAAGCTATGACTGACAAAGGAAATTAAAGCATTCCCTAGGTGTTGGACTACTATAGAGTGAACTTACTTTTGTTGAAATGACTATAAATAAATTAAATGTCAGATGTTTATTATAAATATCAAATAATAGGGAGAGTAGGCTCAAAACATTAAATATTTAATAAACAAAAGAGGAATAGAAGGGTTACTGGGCACTCTCCAAAAGGAGATGGAGGTTTTAGAAAGGATGGGGCGTTTATCAATATGAAATGAAATCCAAAGAATTTGAAACTAAACTCAATTAGAATAATTTATGTTATAAGAGCACACCACGAAAAAAATTGGATTAAACTCCAAAATATAATAAACAAAAATATATAAGAAACAATGAATCTAATTTCTTTAAAAATAAAAAAAATAAAAGTGTGGACATTAGAATTTATAATTATAATTAATTATTTTCATATTGATTCCATTATTATTTAATAATTTTATTCATTTTATAATATAATTATATTAATTGTAATTACTATATATATCTATCACTAACTATATTTTTAATTTTTTTGAAGTGGCCACAAATTATATATCAAAAAGTAATATAACTAAGATCTGGTGAATCAAACCTAATGCAATACATGAAAGTGAAAGATAAGTTAAGAAGAATAATTGGAGAGGTAAGACAATATAGATTTAGAATTTAAAGAGGGATGAATAAATTTAATGTTTTTTTAATGTATACTGACAAATATGAAATGTTATTATCTAATGAACATATTCTTTTAATGATGTTTAATTTGTTGGAATTGATTTTTTTAACATAGATTAAAATTTAATATTTATATTAAGTACATAAAATAAGACAAGGACTTAATTGTAGATCATGCCATTATTCTTTTACAAATAGTATAAATAAATTCATCTTTAGGTCCTAATTTAGAAACAAATGTAAATCATCTTAGTCGAGAACATGATTCAATTTAACAATTGGGGATTAAAATCACTACAAACTTAATTCCATGATATGATTAAAATAATATAAATTAAAAACATAAAATCAAGTCATGGTAATGATAATCTAATATATTTTAAAGTAATACATACAAAATCAAACTATACTAAATCTATGCCTAATGCTTTGTATTCTAGCTTAATATAACATAATATCAACTAATGTAAGCAATAAATCTTCATACCATACATAGTGTGTAACTAAATATGTTTGATATGATAATTAATTCAATTCGAAAGTGGTATAAAAAAGGCAAGATGGTCGTATCGAATTGTCAAAAAGACCAATCCAATTCTAAAATGTCATAACCCAAAGTGTAATGTAGTACATGTGTAATACCTAAAACCTATGTAAGAATGATTTCAAGTTGTTCTGTGTATGGTTTGTAAGAATTAAATCGATTTTAAGATATGTTTTGTCTTATTCTTTTTGAAAATTACTTCTTTATATTTAATAATAGTTTTTTAATGCACTTTGTTGGTGTATATGGTATTTTATTTTCTCATTAAATTTAAATTCACAAATAAATATTGACTTTTTTATAGATTTATGAAACTATGTTATTCATATGCACACATATATTGTATTGAATTGTATCAAATATCATGTCAATGTAGCATGAAAATTGGGTATATAACTTAAAATTGTTGATCATTGGACTATAGAAGGAAGATAGATATATCATATTATGGCATATATTTTTATTTACATTATACACTCATGGTCAAAAAGCATATAAATATTTCTCATAACTATTTGACCTATTTGAATTGACAATGTTGCATTTTGTAGAAAGATTGTGTCAATTTCATTGCAGGAATTATCCTATACTCAATAGCACATTTGTATGAAAATATGATATTTGATTTATATCTATCTACTATATGAGAGCATTTACATATTAAAATATGATATAAAATTTATACCATAAGATAAAAATTCATTTTTATTTGGCATAAAGGATATTATATTGGTAAAAAAGAACCATTCAAAAGAAAAAATCATAGTAATATATTGTCAACATCAAAAATTAAACATTAGACATTGTTTAGATTGTGTGAAAATATTTAATTAATTTTTATTATATAAAATCTCAATATACTATGGAAAATATATAGATAAGACAAAATTATAGTTCATTGCAATTCAAAATATAAGTAAACATATTGGATAATGATATGTATTTTTGTCCTTATTTTTAGAATTATAAATTCACAATAAAAAAGTATATAAATATTTCTCAATTTTTTTTAATCTATTGACAATTATCATTTTGCTTTATGATGTGAACATTATTGGTAAACAAGTGATTGTAAACCCTACAAGAAGATATGCTAAAAACAAATGTGTTGAACGTTGTTTGTCCTCTTCACCTATTAATTGAATCATTGATTTGACATCCATTAAAAAACTTCACTATACTCATTGAAATAATTATTATGATCATGCCATGACATTTGATAATAATAATCATATTATTAGGACTACTAGTTTCAAATGAAATTTCTATTTATTATCAGTAAAATATTTTTTTGTCGTCACTATTAGATTGGGTCAAAGAAAAGCAACATGTCATGATTTTTGTCATAAAGAGTAAATAAATACACCTAGTATCCATAAAACAAATAAAATAAACATATTTGTATGATATTAATAAGTCAAAATGTTTTAGTGTATTCATACAAATACTTAGTGTATCCACAATTTAAAAAAAATGAAATTTGTTAAGTAGTATTTTTTAATAATTATTATAGTAAATATGTTTTGGCCACCTATTTGTATGTAATATCATACATGCACCCCTATAAAATATATGTCTCTATATTTATAACACATTTATTAATGATTTAAAATGAGTAAGGCATCATGATGCATAAAATAAAAATAACATAGGTGGAAAAAGTGAATTCTATGAATGACAAGGTTGCAACCAGACATGCAGATCAAATATTAATTGTGCCTATTTTATGTTTACCTTGTACATAGATAGGAATAATATATTATATATATTTATCACTCCTCATATTTTTATTGAATTAAAATACCATGTCAATCATTTCATATTAAATGTAAACATTAAATTCAATTTGAGGTGAATCCCATGTCGATCATGTGAATTATGATAGGTCAAAGTTTGATTTTAGAATCAATACAAAGCATATTTTAATGAAATGCAAAAACATAATCAATACAAATCATATTTGGAACCGAATCTATTCTAAAAAATAAATTATATTAATTTGGATAGAAAACCATAATATTATAATTTTAGAAAAAAGATAATTATAATTTCATAGCAAAATTAAAGTTAAAATTATAAATTATAAAAGATAATAAGAAACCATGTCAATTTAAAGACTAAAAGGTTTTCGAAGATAAATAACTATAAAAAGAGAACTAAATTCTATACATGTATAATATATCAATCAAACTCAAACCCTGATTGTGTGCATAAATGTTATAATATTAATAAAGGTTTAGGGCCTAATTATGTTTAAAATTTAAACTATCTCAATGTAGGCACTAGTATATTTTAATGAATTTATCACATTTTTGTGTTGAAATTTAATTTTTCTAATGATTTAAAATGTTAAATTTACATCATAAGTTGTTTATGACATAATATATGTTATGAAAAATATACTTCAAGTTTAGAATCCCTCAACTAGAATTTTTGGCTTCTACCACAATCAAGTCATTGACATAATTTTATATCAACTTCTACATGGTTGACATAGGGATGTGTCAATATTTCAATCAATTGTAGTGGATAATTTAGACACATAAATTTTACACAAACCTATTATTCATGTATTTCAATCCCAATTCGACTTATTTCAAAAACTTGTACATGGATGTACTTAACCCCAAATGATTCTCTATTTTGTCTAGTTATCTTAACAATTACATTATTAATATTATAAAAGGTATATATATTAGCATGTTTGAATTACTTATCACCAATTATCTACCTCTTCCCCCAAAATAGAACCGTACATGTCCTTAGGACAAACATGTGCCTATATAAGCCTACCTTAGACAAGCTTGTAGACCTATGGGTATGTACCTTTTATCTTCTTGGATCCTTCTATCCATTATTGAATAAATTTAACCTTAATCATTATTAATTACATTTTTAAAATTTTACTAGTAAAAATGAGTCTTCTTAGATCATGATGTAGGAGCATCTAGCAAGGACTAGTTGAATAAGCCTTCGATAGGCATTAGCCTAAGCAATTATATAAGTTTCCCTCCAAGTTATATTTTCAAATATTCATACTTGTCATGTGGAGGAGAAATAAAGCCTAAATATGTTTTGTATGGATTCATTAGTTGTCAAAGGATTTCAATAATCCTATTATTGTTGTAATCATCTAAGGATGGCATGGAGTCAAGCATAGTTGAAGAATTCCCTTATTAGATGAGTAGTTGAGCCTTTATAGGATAATGCACGATTCAATGAGATAAGGTCAACACTATTTTAAGATTGAAGACCTTGATTTAAGCATAAAGAAAAAAAAAAGAAGGGAGGAATAATTCAAGAGAAGGAGAGATAGAGAGCGAGGATCTCCTTTAGGGAGAGGAGGAGTCATGAAGGCCATTCGGCCTGTATTATGTAAATAAAAACATTATGGTTTATTAATGAAGGAAGCCAATTGAGGCTATTGGTTGGCATTAAGAATTTGTATAAGGCTTTGGAAGCCATTGATCTAGATCATGTATTGAATTGTAAGTATCCTTGTTTGTTTAAGAAAGATGGCTGTTGATTTTCATGGAAATGATTATGCAATAATGATTTCATTGGTAGAATTCTAGTTGTACAGTATAGAGTCTTGTGTGTGTGTTCTTTAGAGCTTAAGGAGGCAAATCGCCATTTTATAATGCTTGAGGTTATGGTGAATATTCACAACCCAAATGGGATAGATGTCTGTATTGTAAGAAACACCAAATAGATCTATAGAAAATGACATGTATGTGTTGTAGAGTGTGATTTGAACCTGTGTCGGATGCATCTCCTTTTATTTTGTGAGGTCCTTGGCGATTGATAAAGTCTATTTGACAGACATAGCCAGTGTCTGAAAAGAAGGGAGTGGATCCTATGAGGAATACGTCATCAATTTTGTAAGGCCAAGAATCCAAGAGGATGAAGGCGTATTGTTCTATTTTCAAAAGCCATTGGACCAGCCCGTAGCAATATATAGTGCGAGTTGTGTTAATAGATAGCCTCAAATACACAAGGTAGAGGTGACTATGTATGGAAAAGACATGATTTTTAATATAACTAGAAGATCGCCTAATTTTATAAGGCCTTTTGGCCAAGGATGCATAAGATATCTACATGAGCATACAGTCCAGGGTGCTTGTATGTAGACACATCCTAAGGATGTAGTGAGCAGGCAAGGGCTCGACCCATGTTGAGAACTAGGTAGCGTTGGAGACTAAATCCGAGGGTAGAGCTAGAATAAGTGATTGCTAAGCTATGCCATGAAGGTCGAGTCTTTCTGTGGCAAGGCCAAGTGAAAGTTGGGTCAGGTGATGTTCATTTGTGCACTGTTGAGGAAAGAACTGTTCTGATAATTTCTTGAGTTTTGAATAGGTTAGAGGGAGGTTGATGTCATGAGCT
>JARHVA010009667.1:117500-155000 GCA_037957365.1 Torreya grandis
TCCATAAACTTTAATTTGGTGTGAATAGTATTTTATATGATAGTGTATTTATCAGTGTGTTATTATCTTCCTCATTAATTGTTTGTTTATTCATATTCACAATACCAAGGCATCTACCTTCTTCATTATACATCCATTTAGGTTTTTCTCTCCTTATATTTAAGTAAGCGTCTAGAAGTCAAGGGCTCGAAATTGGATCGAGTAAACTTGATTGAGTAATGGGTATTATGTGACTGGTTTGATTATTTTAAGATGAAGTGTCATATTAATTTAATAATTTAAGGTGTTTTAACCAAGCATTTGAGTATCCAGTGGTTTTTGGTTAAGTGACGATAGAAAATTCATTTGAGTGTGTAGGGTGTCATGAATGCGGAATTATCAATTGCTTGTATTATAGCCACCAAGAATCACATTGTCATTCAATATAACTTAGCTACTTCCCATTTTTTAATATTTTGTCAATTTTCTATTTTTTCTATTTCATTAAGGACCTCAAATTTCTAAGGGTTTTTAACCTACTCAATTAATATAGATGATACATTTTATAATCTCAAAGGTAATAACTTGTACTAACCTTTTCAAATTACAAATATTTTCTTTACCTAGTCAATAGTAAGGAAATGTCCTTAAGCTGGTCTTTATCAGTCATAAAATTTCAATTTTATAAATTTCACACCCTATAATATAAATGTTAGAAATTAAAATGTCAAATTATGAAAACATGGCTTGGTTGCACCATATCAGATAAATGGTGCTAAGTTAGGAATTCAATGTTTGAACATAAACTTGGATGTAGGGTATGATAAGATAGTAATTGTATTAAATTATAAATAAAAGTTGAAGTCCCAAATTTAGTGGTTTGTGCATGGACTTACAATTTTGTGTAAGATATGATATTAGCAGTTATCTTGAAGCTTGAAGTTATGCTGGAAGGGATGGCATAATTTTTTATTTTTCATAAAATATTATTTTATAAAAGGAAAGATTTCAAATTGTTAGTTTTACTTTGCTTAAACCCAATGATCACTGACTATATCTCATCTTTTCTACATGATATGGTGTGCAATAATAATATAGTATTTATAATATAGGTGACAATACCAAATACGGTTGTGTTCCTTTGTACAATATGTCAATGCATTGTGAAGAAAAGAGTTTTCATAAAACAAGATTTTGTAAAGTGAGAGCATATAAATCATTAGTTGTAATTCACTCAAAACCCATGATTGATGATGACATCTTACCTATTGTGCATGAAGTGTTAAGTATAAATAGTTTTATATTCCCTAGTGAATGTGATAATGTGAAATGACTTTGTGTATTTCTTCATACTATGTATAAATGAGTTGTGAGAGGAAGAGGCATTTCATTTCATGGTGAGCTTGAGTAGTGGTGAAGTGATCGGATATTTTAAGTTAATCTACACAATGATGGTGAGAAGTAATGATAGAATATTTCAAGTGATAGGCTTGATGAACCATGGGAAGATACACACTCAAAGTTATGTGACATGTGATATATATAAATGTAATTTTTAGCATGGACAAACATATGCTTTACTATAAGCTTTTAGACCTCAATGTCATGTCCCCACATCAATGGTTTGTATTAGTAATTCAAGCCACATATTTTATGTGCATCCCTATCCCAATACAATATACTCTCATGAAATACTTATCCACACTTCACAATAAATAAATGGGCATTCAAATATTACATCACCTTGCAAGCTATGGACCACATTGTAATGGGTAATGGTCATCTAAATACAAAATATGCTTAGAATTTGGGTCTGGTTTTTGATATGCCCTATTGTTGTATGATATCATAGAAAATACCTTGCCACTTCCCATCAGCATTGTCCTCTTGTCACCTTTAAATATTTCACTATTTACATGATATGTATGGTCTTGACCTTTGTTTCATCAGTTTGAGTATGGTGTTTTTGTATGTTCTTAAACATGATGTAATTATTCCAAGTGTCAATATATTCACATCATCACTGAACATAAGTTACACTATATACTCCAGGGCCTTAATGCCTTGTGCTAACATGAACAACTTTACATCATTTATTCTAGTTGCACATGAGACATGAAACCCTAACACAATCAAATCTACTCATGATGTCTTTGTCCACCCTTGAAAATAGAAAATGTAAACGTAAATTTATCACCACCTTATTTTGATATAGTTCACATGTATCATTATGCATTGTTGTTACATTAATGTGCCAATTTCAAATTTAACTTAGTCACATTTGTAGGTGTAAATTACATGGGATCAGTACTATCCATATGCCATTTTAAAAAATAGATTGTTTTCTTCCAAATAGTAATGTGTCCATCAATGGTAATATTATATTGTATTATCATATTAGATTATTATATGCCCCCTACTTTATGATATCACCTAAAATACATGTCATTACTTCTCACCATCATCATAAAACTTACCTTGATATATTTCACTATGTGTATGTTCTATATAGAATCGCCCTTATTCTAGGGGTATAATTATGGATTTTTGAATGTTTTTTAAATGGATGTAAAGATAAAATCTTGGACTTAATGTTTTGTCCCCACATCGATGATAACGCAATGATGATTTGAGGATGTCACAATAAAATAAGCTCTTATGACATCCTCATACACTTTTGATGATAGAAAATGACCAATCAAAGATGTCAGTAATGTAAATCCAAATAGTTGCATTAGGAGTAGGCCCAAATGTGTTTTTATATACCATGATTTGATTTGTGTTAGTCTTTGGATGTGATTTGATTGAATTATTTCATGTTTGAATGTGTTTATGTGATTTTAATTTGGATATTTGATTTGATTTATTGTGTGATATTCAATGTTTGATTAGGAAGTTTATTGTGATTTGGTTTTTGAGGTGATTAAGATCAAATTGGATACTGATTTGTGATGTTGGATTTAATTTATATGCAAGAAAATATGGATGTTTTCCAATGGGTGTAGGAGATTGAATGGAAAGATAATATGCGATTTAAATTTGGGTGTGATTGATGTGACTTGGTAAAAGTTGACATGATTCTTAGATCATTGATACGATCAAATTTGACCTAATTCAGCTTTTAGACTTGACTTGATTTGGTCGAATTTGACCTTGGATGTTTGATTTTTTATTAGATCTTTACCTTGGTTTGACTTTTGACTTCAAGTTTTATTTTATTTAGTATAATTTGGACATTTGAATTTAGATTTGATTCTAGATTTTACTTGGATAATTAACGTTTCAACTTTGGTATGTTATTTTAACTAGATCAAAGCCATCCTAATTTGATTTTAGATTTTGATTTGACTTGACTTTATTTGACTCAAATTTTGGATTTAGTTTGGACTATTTGATTTTAATTTTGAATTTGAGTGTAGATGTAGGACTTGATGTTTTTATTTAACTTTGACTTAGTCTAAGATGGACATTTGAATCTAATCAATGTTGATCAAATTTGAGATTTTATGTTGACTTTGTAAAAGTTGCCTTTATTTGACTTTGGTTGTTTGGCTTTGTTAAAATACACATGATTTTTGATGTATTTGATATGATGTTTGACTTTTAAAAGTTGACTTTATTTTTGGATTTTTTCAAAGTTGACTAGATTGGACTTGGTCTAAGTTAACCTTATTTGAATTTTGATGTTGAATTTGGTCAAAGTTGTCTAGATTTATTTTTTAGAACATTTTAAGGATTGCAATCAATACAAGTATCAAAAAAATTTAATCAAAATCTATACTTAATACAAAAAAGGTATACAACACAACTAATCATCCCACCATTACCCGTGCAAAGAGGTGACTAGAATGGTATCCCAACCTTCACTAGTCATATTTATAAAGTGAGTAATATTTTGGAATGATTTTTTATTGAAACTAATAGTTATTTATAGGTAAATGTACTTAAGCTACAAAAAATAGCCTCAAATAGGTGTGTCCCATATATACCTTAGAGTATGATGGGGCCCAAGTCTATGGAAGATAGTGATAACATAATTCATGAAAGGCTATTGTCCATTTGTGGACACTACATTAGTAATATTTTAGTGGAGTGTTTCAAAAAAACATTTGTTAGGAGTGTTCTCTAGGACCTATTTATTGGAGTGAAGATATTCATGTCACGATGTGTTTAAAACATACAACCACCTAAACAATAGAGATAACTCTTTCCAATTTCATATACCTTTTCAGTATACAAGGTTTGTCCATAAGCTAGGGGATGAAATACCTATTACCACACCTGAATGACTAGTTCATTTTTATCAAGGTCAAAGTCATACGACCAAAAATAGAAAAAAAGAATTTAGGCTAATTCTAATCCTCAAGGTCCCATGAAGGGAATAAGGAGAGCACACATATCTTTTACTTCTTGATTAGGAAGATAAACATGAAACTTGTGATCACCAAAGACCCCAAAAAAATGCAAGGGGAGAGCATACACAATACACACAAAGACACAAAATCAAACAAAACAAATAAATTGTTATTTTTAAAGAACTAAGTTTGAAGTGTATGTTCATTTTAAACTACATAGATTCATCATTATAAATATTTGTTTGAGTGGTTTTATATTTTACAAGTGGAAATTATGAGAAAATACATTAGTAGTCTTATGATTGGCCTTTGAGAAGCATATAAAACCTACAAGTGTGTTAGTTTTTAAAATGTCAATAATTCTACCAATGTGTAGGGCAATTCTATTGAATAGTGAAATTTCACTAATATGTAGGGTGATTGTGTCGACATGTAAAACATAAGAAAATAGAAAATGAAAACTAAATTTTCACTAATCAATGAGGAATTTCACTAAGTTACTAACAATGTTTCCATTAAACAAATTGTCATTTTTACAAATAGAAAGAAATAAGAGTGAAAAATAGAAATGACATTTTATCTGAGATACATCCCATTTCTTCCATATTGAACCATGTTTACGCCAAAATGAACCACATTTTTGTTGAACATATAGAAAGACATAGTCAATAAATATAAATCATTTTTCCAGTGTACATCTTATTTTATCCAAGAGTAGAATGATCTTGTTGATCCTTGAAACTATAATTAAATAGAGAAAGAATGTTTTTGGTAATATAAAACATGATTATGCTAATTATTTTACATTTTACGTAACCAATTTTTTTTTTCACTTATACATAAAAAAGGTTAGTTCTACATACAATTTGTTATTATGCTAATATGCATAATGATTCTGCCACTTTCAAGTATGATTCCATCATTACTTAGAACATTACTACCACAAATCTAGGAATGAATATTTGGAATATTTTTCATTTAAATATGGTATTTCTTGTTAGAATTTTTATTGAATTATGGACTAATACGATAATTAGATGATATCAAATATGGTTGTGAGTTGTGGTCTTTCTAGGCATGTCATATGTATATATGAATAGATAATTATATAGTAAATGCAATCATTATACACCATGAAATAAAAGCATGTACAATCATTTTTACAAACTTCATAAGTAATATACCTTAGAAGAGCTATCTTCAAAAAGGAAGGAATCAAATGTTATACCTTTTATTATTACAAAGATGAAAAAGATTCTTCTTTGGATTAGATTTTCCTAAGAGGATGTGGTTACAAATGCATGCACAAGGTGTGTCATCAATTTGATGACACTTCTCCTTGCACAATTGATGATTTGGATCATGGAGTATGATGAGAATTGATGATTTGTGAGATGATTTAGTAGTACTTCATTAATATTTTAAAGGTAATGAAAAATGGATTATGACCCTTCCATTTATATATTTTCAAGATTAATTATGATCATTGATCTCGGATGGAGATCAAGGTTGGAGAATTAGTCATATATAATGGAATATAAAGATTTAATGTTATGACATGGAGTGTGTAACACAATTATTTTCCTTAGCATTTATTTTTGACCTTTTTTGCATACCTTCCCCTTAGAATTAAATTCTACATTGAAAATGGGTACAAGTTTAATAATTTTTAGTTTCCAAGTGGGTGAGTGATCTAAGAATTTTGGACTTATTAAATTATAGAAAATATGAAATGTGTATTGCATGGATTTTCCTATTAATAAAACTTATTAATTAAGTAATGAGATGTGATGATAATTTGTGAATGGATGTGATCATGTAAAAAATGATTAATTGATCAGGGGGTGAATAGTAGATTGGCTAAGGATGTTAGTGTGAATAGAAGATGGATTAGATGATTTAGGATAGTGCTAGCATAGATTTATAAGAGGAATAAAATCAATATGGATTTTCTAATTTTAGGTATATAAAATTTATATAGATAAATATTGTAGATAACTCCATGTAGCATGAAATAAGTATAATAATGATCTGAAACATGAATTGATGCTTTCTTAATGTATATAAAGTAGGGAATAAATTATTCCTACCATATAAACTAGGTATAAATTTATTTTGTCTATAATATTAGAATTAATGATTTCTCCTTGTCATTTCTAGACTCAATAATCTACTATAATTATACGTGAAACTAAATATTTTCATAGTTAATTAGTACATGCATCCTTAAGTCCACAAATCAATCCCTGTGTTTCCTTAACCTATCCATTGTAATAGTAACTTAGAATCCAATAAACTTTAGGAAACATAATAAAAATGAACAATAAATAGTGTTTGATGGATAGTGTATCATACAAGCATTTCATACCACATGTTAGATAATATCTTACACACACTTAATTAGGGATCGTATACATAATTTATAGTCTTAAGATTTTATACTACAAAGAGGTAACTATTAATAAATATTAATATGAGCCTTTTATAAATAGTACATATAAATTCCATAAACAATGAACCTGATTTGGAAAGCCATTAAGTATTATTTTCTATAAATATGTGTTTTAAGGAAAATATTTCTAATTTTTTTTGGTAAAGACCATTAAGAGATTTTCAATTTTTGTTTCAAGTTTTCTAATAGTAATGTTTTTCCACATTATCTTGTGCATCAAATATCAAGGTAAGATGAGTATTTTCTTCATTTTTATGATGGAGCACAAATATATGGGGATGGATTGGTTCTCATCCTCATCCCAACTTGCCATTATTTTATGTTTTTACACATGATAGTGTATTCATATTTACATCCGTTAATTTCATATCCCATATTACATTCATCATATATTACAATTCATAATTTAAAAATAATTTATCATATATTTCAATTCATAATTTAAAACTCATATTATGTTGCCCATATAATTATTTATTTCCATTTAACTTATATTAAATATATCTCTATATATAATTAAGATCCATATTTATTAAATGATATAAATGATCCAAATATCTTGATATATTCTAAATTCCATATCCCAAACCGACATCTTTTATTTCCATGTAAACTTTTCCTTATTTATCATCTTCAAATATCATTTCTTATTATTACATAGAATCACTTAGATGTTATATTACAGTACGTGTGTATATATATATTGATAAGCTACATATTTATTTTTATTATTTCTTTGAATGACTTTGAGGTTATATTGTAATACATGTGTATATATATTAAGAAGTTGAAATAGATGCAAGGTAAATTTTTGGGCAGATCGTTTTGAAAGATTGATAATATATATAAAACTAGCAGTTGTCTAGATGGTGTAAGGAACACTAGATGGAATGTCAATTTTTGATTTTCATGTATCAATAGATTGGGAATATGAATGAATAGAAGTAATAAAATAAACTCTCAGACCTCAACATCTTTTCCCCACATTAATTACATTGTATCTTTGTTTTAGTCAAATTAGCTCTCATGACACTCCCATTCACTCTCATTAATAGAAAATGACAAATCAAAGATGTTTCTACCCTATAAGATACAAACCCCTTTGTAATAAGTAGTGTATGTACAAACCACAAACTTGAATTTAGGTTTGGTGTATAATATGCCCCTATGGTGTGTGGCAACCCTTGAAATAACCAGTCATATCAACGCATCATCACCACCTAGTGCACGTTGAAATCTTCCACCACATGAATGTTCATTATTGCCTTTGCTCTTCTTCTATAGGTCCATGTTTGGTGTTTTTTATGTTGTTAATCCTAATTTAATTTCTCTAGATGTTGATATATTTTTATCATGGATAAACATAAGCTACAAGATAGACTCATGTATCTCAAAGTCTTTCACATAAGCAACATTGCAATATTGATTCGAGCTGCTCATTAGATACAAGGTTCTATCAAAGTCAATTTAGTGCTCATGAGATCCTTGTTGATCCTTAAGAATAGAAAATAAATAATCAAATATGTTTCCACCTTCAAGCTACATATCCCTTTGTAATGAGTACAAGCCATGTAAATCCCTCAACTATCCTAAATCTAGGTTTGGTGTGTAATAGGTATCAATGGGTCACTAGTTTATGAGTGGGGGCTATTTAAATATTTTTTAACCATTTCTCTATGGGTTCTATGTTTTATGATTTGTGTTATGTTATTACTCACAATGACATTCTAATCAGCTATACAGAGACCCCAACATGGAATCCATCTTAGAACTCTTTGAGTCAGTAAGATATGTAATTTTTATGAATTTTATTGAAATAAATACGAGATAACCTTCACAATCAAGCAAAATTTAGCTAAATTCCAATCCCTTGTGGTAGTTGTAAGAGATGTAACATTTGTGCACCCACAGACCCTTAGGTATTGTGCCTAGTTAGAAAAATTTAATTCATGTGGAAACATAGAATAAGAAGGAAATGGAATTGAAAATGACAAACTTTAGACAATCCTTAGAAACAATATGAAATTTTTTGAAAGCCCATACAGATAATTTTCAATAATGCATGGAAATAGTATTATTTTTTTTTTGAAAGTCTATGTTTACAATATTTAACAATTATCAATTGCTTGGAAATTGATATTGAGTGCAGAAAACAAAAAAAAAAACTAATAAAAACACTAAAAAATGGTGGAAATGTCATCATATTGTCAAAATTTTGAAAGTTCCCAGGCACTTATGAGTTTGTAGAATTCGAGAAAATAATTATAGCTAGAAATAGCATAAGAAAATCAAAGCTTCCAATCATGGTGGGTTTAAATATTGTATAAGGACTTGGATGCATGTGAGGGAAGAAGTATTGTTTGAAATAATATTTTCTCAGGAACCAACTTTGTATGATATAAACCTGCCTTTAAGGGCATTATTTGAGATTATTGACTATTTGGGTACCTTGTTACGTTGTGTTACAACTTCATTAATATATTTGATATTATGTTTAATCAATGAAATTAATAAAACTCAACCTTAAGTGTATTACTTGACATCATTCAATATTTCAGCACATGGTAGCCTTGTATATTATGTTTCCATTTCACTATTGGTAGATTCTTACGTTTTGTGTTATTCCATAGTATGCTTTATGTTTATATTTCAGACACCTCAATGATATAAAATACACTTGTGCATCCATGTGTATACATCACAAGCTTGTAATATCAGTAATTAATTCATTTAAGCAAGAATATACATGACTAGTCTTATAAAGAGAGACCTATTTATTTGAAATAATTACTTTTAAAAAAATAGGTTCTCTCATATGGCAATAATTACAACCATACAAAACTATTAAATAAATAATTATAATTGTAAACTAAGCATTTGATTTAAAAATATTAGTAATCTCAATTTGACTTAAGGGGGAAATTTGTTTCATCTATTTTCATAATATGCCTAAAATAATGAATACATTCAATTCAAATCAAGCCATCATTTTTCAGGTTTGGCTCTCTACATGGGTGTCCACATATGTCTGATGGTGCAAGGAATAATAGAAGGGATGTATTTTTTTATTTATTGAGCTTGGTGTTTATATATATTCAAAACCTACTTCAATTGCTTCAAATGTTAATTTACCAAAAAAAATTAACAAAAAAAAAGAAATTCATCTACAATGAACATCATAGGGGTCAAGTCACATCCCTATTTGAAATGTGAGTGTAAGTTTGTGTAAAGAGATTTTAACCTGAGACCAATTAAAGAACTAATTAGAATGCATAATTATATTCCCATAATGAGTCGAAAGACAAAATATTTTTGATTTTTATGGAAAGGTCAATGAATTGACAATGAACATAGTAAGCCTCCTAGGATCCAAGTGTCAACCATGTCAAGAGCTATATAATATCTGAATTAAGTGATATGCTTATTTGAGAGTCAAACAAAGTTGTAATGAAATTTAATAGGGAATTTATTTTTTATTGCTCAGAAAGATAGGCTCTATTTGTTGCTATCCTTTCTTCTAAGGGTTCGAGTATGGTGTTTTCATATGTTATTAATGAGCGAGAACAATAGGATAGTATCTAGAACCTCATTTTCTTTCCCTCACATCAATATCATTGCATTGTTGATTCGATCCACATATAAGACATGAAGCACTTTTGTAGTCAAATCAACTCCCGGGACATCTTCATCCATCCTTGACAATAGGAAATAGTCAATAAAAGAGGTCACCACCCTAGAAGCTAGAGACCCCTTTGTAATGGGTGCAGATCATTTAAATCTAGAAATTGCCTTGAAATGAAGTTGTGTGTATGGTATAAGCCTTTTCAGTTCCCCTCATTAGCGTCGTCCAATACATTTAAAAAGCTTTCACCATTTACATGTTATATATAACATTATATTTTCTTCCATGGATATGAATATCATGTTCATGTATATTCTTAATTATGATCTAATTTCTCTAGATGTCCATATATTAACAACATAGATAAAAGGAAATCATTTTATATCTATTAATAATAGAGAAACCTAGCATATAAAAGTGTGAGCCTATATTTTTTTTAAAATATAGTAGAAATGAGATTATTATATATAAATATATTTTTTATTTTTATTTTTATTTTTTGTTAATTAAATAATAAAATATCTTTGCCAGCCCAAACTATGCGATTCTCCCGGCTCGTTCGCTGTTGGAATAGTGGTGTACTTCCTCATTAGATTCTCGCTGGATCAGCACTAAAATAGTCGGCTTGGCAAACGACATTGCGGCCGGGTGAGGCAACATGGGAGCGGTGCAATGCAGCTGCTTGTGCCTCTTTTCTTACGAATTAATTAAAAAAAAAAAAATCTCCTCCACTCCTTTCAGTGCGTGGGGTGTGGCCTTCTTCGTCCCGGGCGTTCTGCAGATATACTCGTCCTCACGCTTGGACAAGATCTTCTTTACGGCATCTTCCAGGCCCTCCAAAAGAGCGGGGAGAAAGTGACGAATCAATTCTGGGCGTTATTGCAGATGTATTTGGGCTGGCAAATATAATAGCTCGGCCAAGATTCTAGCGGCTCCCATTGCCAATGAAACTGTACGATTCCCAGCGCTTTACCTGAAAAAAAACACCTATGCCAGGCCAGAAAAATCGTTAGGATGGAGAAATTGAAGACAAATATTTCCAGACAATTCACAAGGTATAAAACATCACACAACCTGGGAAAATATAACATGCTTTAAATGTAATAGCCATATTATTAGTTTATTAAAATTTGTTGTTGTGTTATTACCAACATGTGTTATATCAAGGTAAGACGAAAATTAATATTTCCAGTCCGAAGGAAAACGTTAGCCTAACTCTCAACGTTTTAAAGCACGAGAATCCCTACAAAACCCTATACAATCATCTACACCCAACACATTAATTTAAATTAGATGCCTGTTGTTTTTATCCACATTTTCCCATTAACTATAGTCAGATTTTATTTAAACTAAATAAAATTCAAGATTAACTTTGGACTGGAAAAAATATGTTTAAGATCAATATATTGCCTCAAGTTATAGTTAGATGAACCAGAGGAATGGGACAAACCCGTATTGCTTAATGTGATCTATTATTTTTCAAGGTTTCCTAAAAAAAAACACACCATAATAGAGATGATGTATAAATAAACTCTCCCTATAAATGAATATTATGTGGGTAGAAGAATTGGGTCCCGATAACGAATCTTGATGAAGTATCTAAGTACATATAAAATCTAATAAAGTGGAGAAAAGGAAAAACCCCATAGGAAAAATGCCCCCCACACCCTCTCATAAAAAAAAGAGAGAAAATACAAAACCGATTCTACTTGATATTGAGTCCCATCACCCTAAAAAAGTTGATCTCCATTATGTGGATGATGACCTTCAAGTATAACTAGCGATCAAATGTAAAAGAGAAGAACGCAAGGAGAAAAGTGTAGGAACACTGTACACACCAATAACCCTCTGAGACTAATCAACAGTGACACCTCAAACTTTGCGATTTATAACTTTATGCAATTACAAAAAATGGGATGAATAGAATGAGCATGAAAAACCATACGTTTTTGACAAAAATGGAACTCAAATCTGAGTAGCCAATCAAAAGTTATTACAAAATTCATTTCTTCATCACTAATGACCTAATTTAATAAGTTTGCACAAATTTAAATTAACTTGAGTAAAAAATAAATGGACATAGCCTTGTAACCAAACATTGGAACTAGAATTGAGCCATGAACTATTATAAAGTCTCAAAGAATCTACCCATACTTTTTTTTCCAGTGGTATTTAGTTAAAATGCAACAATTTTTGCATTTCTCAATGAAATTCAAAAATTTTAAATGATTTGGAAAGCTAAAAATAGGACACAAAAATTTCAAAAACATTTCACCCAATTCTATATATTTAGAAAGTAGTTCAAATAAAAAAATATGTGTTTTTTTAATGAGAAATCATTAATATGCATGTGCAAATAGATTAAAAAAACATGATTTTAAAGTTTTGAGTCCCTCAAAGGTAAACAAATGTGACATCCCAGTTGTGTTGTGGTTGAAATAATGGCATCCTAGATACAACAATGGCACTATAAGAAAATAAAACAAGAAGTATTTTCTCCACAATTAAAAAGAAGAAATTCCAAATATAAACGAACATTTTTATACAAATGATAAACTCAAGATTTGACAAGAAGTATTTACTCCATAGCTAAAAAGAAGAAATTCCAGACATAAAAGAACATTTTTTTACAAATGATAAAATCAAGATTTGAGATTAAAAAATAACATAAATAACAACTTTTGTTACTAGCACATGGAAATCTAATAGCATGTAAGATTTATCCAAGAATGGACGTCCAAGACCAATGACAAGAAGATCGAACACATAAATTTGTGGAAGCTATAAATCAAGAAATGAGTAAAATTTTTAAGAGATGTATTCATATAATAGAGATGGATTACATAGAAAAATTTCAAAACATACATCTCACTTAGATCAAAACTCTCACAACTCTGAAAGTTACCACAGTTCACAACTTACACAACATTTAGCTAGTGGCTTACCACAATCCATAAGACTCAACATATTCTATATCAATAAAGCTTATAAAGGTATGTACATATAAGTAGAAGATAGGAAAATGATAATCATACCATGCATGTAGAACTAACTTCCCTTGAATAGGTGGAAGAAAGGCAAGGAGCCAACATCTCAATATATGAAGGATAAACTTCCCAAATGTACAAATATACTTAAGAAAGCTAAATGGTAGGAAAAGAAATATCCTACAGTAACATTCTTAACATCTTATTTTGTGTGCCCAAATATATTAAATAAAATTGAGAATGTGAATATTTGAAGTGCTTAAAACTTGAGACTTGAAACATGGCATTCAAAGATGGTACATACAAAACAATGTAACTAATTAAGATGAAGTCTTAAAAAAACTATCTACCCATCCCTAAGGGTACTAGAAGGCCCTAACACAAGGTTCATTGTCAATAATAATTCTTGGACATGTATAGAAAATATTACATTTCTTATTGTCAAAAATCACATATATCAATATCTTCTCAATGCTACCCATCACCTTTTTATGGGGATGCAACTATGTTACAACCACACACTCAAAAAAATCACTCAAGTGGGTAAACCAGACTAGTGATAAAAAAATTTAATAGCAATGTCAAATAAATTTTTAAAATATCATAAATGAAGGTGCATTGAATTCATTTGACACTAAACATTATAAATAGGTCATCACTATTTGTAATAACCCCTCAGGGTCAACTACGATTAGGTAGATTTTTGACAAAAACATAGTAACATATTGGATTAATTGATTTCAAGTACTAATGATCTTTAACTAAATCCAAAATTTATGTATACCATATTCTTAACCATTAAGTTAACTAATTGATTCATTTGGCTAATTATTACAAAATAATAAAGTTTAGTTTTTTTCACAAGTAAAACATAATAAATTAATTAAATTTTTAAGTTAAAAATTTAGTCATTATTGAGTTAAATATTAAAATAGGTCAAATATAAGAAACCAGCTACTGTTATAATATTAAAATTAGTGTCAAATAGTACAAATTTACAATATTACATATCTGAATATTAGATTACAATTATACAATTTTCCATAGAACATATAAGTCTAAATGAAATCATTAATATCTAGAAATAATTTTGAGTAAATCCTCTATTGATCGACTACTATAAGGAGAGGGAGTGTATCATTAAAGTAATTTTCCATGTCAACTATGGGCCATTTATCTCCTGCATAAACTTGCAACAAGGGAATGGCCCTCCATGAATTGGTAGATAGTGATAGCGTGAAATTTGAAAAAGTCAAGTAGAAATCCATGTGTTGTAAAGTAAATTTCACATGAAATATATCATAATTAATATGTTCTAACATGAATCTTACAATACATGCAAATTAAATAAAATAGGTGAATTGACAATGTTTAGACAATAAACATTAGTTGGGTAAAAGTTTTAATATAGTTTTTTCATATCTCACGATATATCAAATTCAAAAACATTTCATTCAAATAAATTTAATCTGTCTATTAGTGGCACTAATTAAGTAATGAATTCCATCTCACCTACTTACTTAGAGTCATTAATACTAGATTCATTTATACTTAAATAATATTTAACTCAACATATTTAAATAATATAGTTCTATATAAAATACCATAACACAAACTAATACAAGGAAATCAATAATTACCATATATTTCATCTCATGCATCTAACTATTATAAATCAATGAACTAACTTTTATATACATTATTTAACATAAAATAGCTGATTTATTCATTTATTAAAAATATTAATAATCAATTAATTTTGCATCAAAATTAGTTATTTTTTACTTTATAAACCAACTTTTAGCTAGGTTGAGATTTCTCATAAAATACGTATCAATACTTACCAAATTATTTGGTTTCCATAATAGACATATAAAACCCTAGAAGTATTGTGTATTAAATATTTATTTTACATTTTCAATCCATAGTAATAAATATCATTAAATACTTATATAATAATTATTAGCATACAAGTCTTTATGAATCACATCAAATAATATTTTAATTCTAGGTAAGATTCATATGCCAATATAAGAGTATACAAATCCAATAAAACATTGTGTGTGTGTGGGTGTGTGTGTGTGTGTGTGTGTGTGTGTGTGTGTGTGTGTGTGTGTGTGTGTGTGTGTGTGTGTGTGTGTGTGTGTGTGTGTGTGTGTGTGTGTGTGTGTGTGTGTGTGTGTGTGTGTGTGTGTGCAAGTGCAAGTGCAAGTGCATGCGCACATGCATGAATGCATATAAAATTTATGGAATTACTCTATTGACCCATGAGCAAGCATGTGTATGCACACATGCGCACACACATGCAAAATTTTAGTTGAATAATATTTTTAAATAATTCACTCACAACTAAAATTTTTAATAATTGATTAATAACCTTAAAATTTTAATTATAGAATTAATTACCCCACTTAACTATCAAATCAAGAATACAATTCTTAAACATCTTAGAAAAACTTTCATATTAGTTACAGGCTCGATTTATGATAAATAATTCAATCCTTAACTAATATAATATCATAATTTATTAATTCAAGAAGACATTTTCTTTTTATAAAGACACAATCATAAAACTACATAAACTATGTAGTGTTAGTGGTATACATGAAATTAGATGTAAATGTACTCAGACATTTAATGGTATTTTATAAATACAAAGCTTATGTGTATGATATTTTAATAAATGTTTCCCAAAATAATATCATTCAACATAATAGTCATAAAATCTCAAATGAAACAACCTAATTTAAGAATGGTTAAATATTTAGATCAAAACACATCCATTATAAACTACAACTAACTAAAGTCATTTTTTCAAACTTTCATTTAAATCACATCCTAATCAAACTATAATTTTTATATTTGTCTTGACATATACATTTAAGTAATAATACCCAACCGTGTATATCCTTAGGAATATAAATGTACATGGCCTTATGATGGACCATTTACCTCTGTAGTTATGAATATTTATTAAAATAAATATTAATAAAAATCCATTTATGATTTAAAAAAATCATAAACCTAGCATTAGAATGCCCTAAGACATGTTAAACTTCCATTTTGAAACCAAATAAAATGTGTACTATATATAAATCCATAGACATAGACTCATTTAGACAAAATAGAATTATCAAATGAATTTGATTGATACCCAAAAAATGTAAACATAAACTATGACCTTCTTTAAGTAGGCTTCAAAAGTCGCTTTTACATTAACACAAATGAAACATGTGTCTTATCAAATTAACCAAAAATTTCTCAAACACTTGAAGATATAGACAATGGGTAGGGCTACATTTATATATTCATCCTTGTGGATGGGTCATACTCATCCTTATGTTGAATACACACACACACACACACACACACACACACACACACACACACACACACACACACACACACACACACACACACACACACACACACACACACACACACACACACACACACACACACACACACACACACACACACACACACACACACACACACACACACACACACAAGGTCTATGCAAGACACCATAATCCCATTTTAAACAAATCACTTTAAAATGTTAAAACTAGAATATCATTTCAATAAACCTTACCTGAAACATTTAACCAGGCAGTGAAAAATTGATCTCTTTCCTTTCATAAATTCTTCTCATCTATTTTTCTCTTTTTTATCACAACCCCCAACCTCTGTATATCCATCTACCTCAATATTTTAATGTCAAAAAACATTAAAACTTCACAAAATTGGGTCTTAAAAAAAAGTGAATCTCTAGTTTTATTATTATTATTTTTCTAAAATTATGGCCTGATAGCTCCCCAAAATCCTTCAATAGTCATGTTCATCAAAAAAAAATCATAATCGTATCCAAAACATGTAGCTAACACAGTCTATATTCTTCCCATTTTGGCTTCAATGATTCTAGTAACCCAATAGTTCAAGTCCTAGATTCCTTCAAATATGCCAAATCTAATAATAAATTTAACATTATAGTTCAAACAAAGACTGCATATGACCAAAACAAAAATAATCATCATACCTTTATCATAAACTATAACCCTTATCTAAATAAACATGGTCTAGGTCAGCATCAAGCCTTTACAAAACAATAAGACTAATGTTAATAAATCAACCCCATTTACATAACTGTTACATATGTATGTATATATGCAATGGATTTTTCATCCATTATTTAAACTTCAAATGATATCCATTTAAAATATTGAACATTTAAAATAATGTAGTGATCCTTTAACCAATGGAATGAGAATGGAATAAGTAATCATATAAGCATCAAAGAAGATATTTTTGCAACTCATATTATAATATTGACTTTGCACATTAGCAAGATCATAAAAGAACATCAATGCAGAAGTTATGATAACTTTATACTTTATTTTCAACCAAAAAAATTAGAAATATAGAAGCACATAATAAACCCTTCAACAAGAGTTAAATCAATATGCGATATCGACAATCAAACACTATAAAATCACAAAAACATGCTAATTAACATAATTTGTGTTGCAAATAATATTATTAACCAATAAAAATAACAAGAAAATTTTTAATCTAAGTGGTGTGTTCACGGGTTCCATCTGTATTCCATCATCTACCACTTATCTCCATCTACTCCATCCTCTTCGATGATACTCCCTCTCAACCATAATCAAGAGGGTAGAATCCATCCTGCATCTACCTCAATACAATAAATAGTAGTTAGATAATATCATGACATAATAATAATAATAATAAACTATTGTAAATGAATAAATTACATAATCTTTATCATAATATACTATAATAAAATTTTAATATTGAAGAACAAGTAAATGATCATGATCATGAATACAAAATAACTATCCATAAACTATCATATTACTAATACATTGACTTAACACAATAAATTAATCAATAATTAACCATATAATTAAATAATTAACATATTTAGGAGTGTAGAAGAAAATCAAGATGTAACACCCCCCCTAAAGTTGGTCATGATTCCAATGACACTTATTTCAATAAAAGTTTTGAAATAAAATAGTGTATAATATAAAATAAACATTATATCTAGAAAAATACTAATCAAATAAATATGGACATAGCTTATGAAACTCTTCATACTCTTCCCAAGTGGCACTATTTTAGAACATTAGTCCCACTAGACCTTGCACTATGAAAATTATTAAAAATGCAAACTAAGTTTGTGAGTGTCAATTATCCTAGCTAGTTCTAGTATGACCACCCTATGATTGAGAACCTATAAATCATTCACATTCAATACGTGAAAATTATCAATAACATACTTTTTAAGATAGAACACATGAAAAACATTATCCATAAGTGTTAAAGCTAGTGGAAGAAAAAGCCTATATGCCACAAGGTTAATAACATCCAAGACCTCATAGTGTCCCATATATCTAGGAGATCATTTTGCTGATTTTCTAAATTTAATTGAGATTTTATATGGTTTAACCCATATAAATACTTTGTCTCCTACTAAAAATAACCTTTTTCTTCTTTTCAAATAAACATGGTTCTTTTATCTATCATTTACTTTAGTCAACCTTTACCTTGTTATCTTAACATGTTATTCCATTTCCAAAAGCATATTTAGACCAAAGACTACCATGTCTTCTAACCTATCATAAATGATTGGTGTTTTTCACCTTCTTAAATACAATGCATCAAACAGATCCATTTTCAATGTTGATTGGTATGAGTTGTTGTAGGCAAATTCAACCAATAGAAGATATTATTTCAACTTATATTTCTAATCCATGTAATACATTATCAGAAGATCTTTGAAAACTTGATTCACTGTCTCTATTTTTATATCTATTTTTGAATGGCACACTGTACTAAAGTTCAACTATGTACCCAAAACTAAACTAAGATTTAAATAGAATCTAAAAGTCATTTACAGGTCCCTATTTAAAATAATATTTTACAAAAACATATGTAATCTATACACTTCTTTCGTGAATCTCTTTCCAAGCATACACACATCATTTAAAATATTACCAGGAATGAAGTGAGTTACCTTGATAAATTTATCTACAAACATGAAATTAATGTCATGTCAGTCTAGAGACATTGGCAACCCTTAGACAAAGTCTATGTTAATTAATTACCACTTCTGTTCTTGTATGGTATGTGGGTATAAAAATACAATAGGATGAAAATGCTCAACCTTAACTCACTGACATTTTAAACATCATGAAGTAAAGTATACCACATCTTTCTTAATTCATTTCCATAAATATAATGGCCTTAGCTCTGTCAAGACCTTAGTCACACCTAGATGGCCTAAATAAGGAGTATTATGTAGTTCCTTGAGTATTAGACTCCTCAAATTCTTCTTATTTGGTACATAAACTCCTCCATTATACCTTAACAAACAATCATTATCAAACTTTAATCCTTAATACTAAGGATCCTGAGCATTCTGAACCAATGCCAAATTTATCTATTTATCAAATTCATCTATTGGAGAGAATTTAAGTACTTGATCACAAATGGTACAATTGATAGTATCCAAAGTCAATATATACCTCTGATGACTAAAATATTTTATAGTTATATTGTATTATCTTTTATGTTTTTAATGTCAAAATTATAATCTAGCAAGAAATCTAACAATCACCTATGATATGCATTCAAGTTATAGGTTGGATGAAGGTATACTTGAGAGCCAAGTTACAAGTGTTCAGCTCAAATGGTTTTCCCAATAGATAATGCCTCCAAACTTGCCAGGAATGAACTATTTTAGTTAGTTCTAGATCATGTGGGGAATAATTTTTCTCATACAAAATTAACTTTATGGACTCATAAGCTACAATAGAACATTCATGCATAGGAACTCCTCCAAGACCATCTCTTGAAGTATTATTTATTACTGAGAATTGGCCATTTGGATCATGAACTCTCAACATAGATGATAAGGTAAGCCTTCCTCTCAGTTCCTAAAAATATTCCTCACACTTCACTAACCACAAAAAAAATTATAGTTTTTTCACTTAAGAGAGGTAATAGAATTTTCTAACTTTTAAATGTTTATAAAAAACTTCCTATAATATCTAGCTCAACCCATAAAAATCCTATCTTTTTGGATATTTTTAGGTTTTGGCAACTCCATAATGGATTTAATTTTTTAAATATCTATGGATATTCCTTATGTATCTATAATTTGCTTGAGGTACTATACATTTTTTTAAGTGAAGTATCATTTTAACATTTTATAAGACAATTTATGTTTTTACAATCATTGAAAAACCAAATTCAAATGATCTAGATGTTCTTCCTTGGAATTATTTTGAATAGATGAGGATATCATCTGGAACGACCCACACAAAATGATTTAGATAATCCTTGAATGAACTATTCATGAGATTCATAAATGTTGCTAGCAAAATTATTAGCCCAAAAGGAATAACTATGAGCTCATAGTGCCCATAACAAGTCCTAAAATATAATTTTAGAATGTCTTCCTCATGAATCCTTAACTTATAATATCTACTTGAAGATCAATTTCAAATAACACTGATGTTCCATGCATTTGATAAAATAGATCATCAATGTGAGGTAAAAGATATATGTTTTTGATCATTGCCTTATTCAACATCCTATAATCAATACATAGGTGAAGGGTTCCATCATTATTTTTAATGAACAAAACTAGTGCACCATATGGTGACACACTTGGTTAGATCAACCCTTTGGATAATAGATATTAAAGTTTAGCATTTAACTATATCAATTCAATTGTTGTCATTCTATATGGGGCTTTATACTATGGTTCAAAGCCTCAAATGATATCAATTAAGAAATAAAAATATTTCTTAGGGGTTAAACCAATAAATTATTCAATGGAACATTAATTTGACTCCTCCATTTCATTTATATTTATAATAAATGCTTCACACCCTTTTATTTGAGATATCTTCAACTCAATTGCATAAATTTGTCTATGTTTTAGGTCCTTTTTTACTCCCTAGATTTTGGTTTGGTTTCTCAAATAATTTAGACATTAAACCTTTTCAAAAAAAAACTAACTTAGATTTATGTTGATTTAACCAATTTACTCCTAGGATCATATTATATGGACATAGAGGTGTTGAAAAAATATTCACTACCATAGTGAATTTAGGTATTTTAATATCAAATTTGACTAAACATTTATCAACCTTGACCATAGATTTATTTATATGTTGAACATACCATGAATTTTCTATAATTTCATATTTAGTAGACAACTTGCTAAGAATTTTAGGACTAGCAAAAAGTTTTGGATCTCCTATGTCAATCAAAATTAAAATTAGATGACCATATAAAGTACCTAAAAATTCAATAGGAGAATCCTAAAACTCAACTTGATGGTTTTCAACAGCTTTATGAATTCTCTACTAGAAAGATACTTGCAGTAAAGTGGAACACTTATTCATACCATATAATTTTCCATGAGTACATTCCATAGCATAATAATCACCTTCAAAGATGAAACATCCACCAAGTGGTCCTTTCTTATTAGATTTTTTATTTCTCTTAAAACTTCCATTGAAACCATTTCCTAGTTTTGTGTTGATTAAATCACTACTAAACTTTGCATTCTAATTCTTTAATTGACTTTAGACTTTTTACTCCTTTTGTAATTCTTATTTTTGAAAGTAAATTTAGGACCTTTAATTTATTTCTTGAATTTATCTTTGACTTAATAAAGTGGCATTAGTTTTTGCTCCTATTTTACTACCTTTTTAAAGACATGATTCATAGTAGATATCCCATGCACATCCACCTCACATCTAATTTGAGGTTTTAATCTAATAATGAATTCCTTGATGCAAAACCTATAATATTATTGATACTTAGGAATATAATTTATAATCTTGGTGAAATGATACAAATATTTATTCACTCAAAGGTCTCTTTGCTTCTAAAAAAATGTTAGATTCTAATGAAAATAGAGATGTGAAAACTAATGTGATCTGAACAAGGTCAAAAACTATTCCCATGTGGTAGTACTAGAGTCAATGTTCATCTCTAATTTCTTGATTTCCCACCATATTATTACTTCACCAACAAATTGGCCAACTACATTTACAACTTTAGAGTAATTACATATCTGAAAATACTTCTCCATCTCAGTTAGCCAAAATATGCTCCATCTCTCAAAATGATTTCATAAAACTTGGGTGGATTAAGTTTTTTCATGTCTCATGCAAGTTCAATAGCTACATATGGTCTTGCCTCATGAATTACATCCTCTATCCTACATTCTTGATGAACTTTTGACTCAGTAGGATGATCCTTAGGTTTATTCGAATTATTTTCCTCAACAAGGCCATGAACTTCAGATTAAAGGGCAACTATCTAGTCCCTAGTCTCAATCATAGCTACAAGAATATGATCAAGGTTTGCAACTTATTCAGTGGTAAACTGATTAGGGTTATTTGGAGGGTTAACATTATTAGGATTGTGTTAGTTCACAAAATTGTACTGAAACAATTGAGCCCTTGCTAAGCATAGATGCCTAATTTATTAATCCCACTTCCTATTTTTAGTGTTCCTTAGAGGTCATGTGTGATGTTAATTTGGTATTTCATAGCCTTTGGTCTATCAAAATCCAAGTTAAATTCATGTCTAAACACCTTAGCACCCTTTTTCTAATTGCCCTAGCTTAGGTGCTTTGATTTAAATTCAAATTTGGTGGGAATAATTTACATGAGAATGCTTTAAATATACCATGGACTTAGTTTAAATTTTATATTAAGGTTTAGTCATGCTTATTAACATGATCAAAACTTATTCTAAAATTAATATTTGGTCCCTTTTATTTCTTTTGGACCTTAGTCCTTTTATCTATTTGGTCTAATTAATGCTTGGTCTCTTTGATATGAACTTAGCTTCGAGTCTTATCTGAAAGATTCCATCATATTTATTAGTGCATCAAAAACATAGGCTAGGGATTTATACTATGCCTTTTATTTACATAAACTCTAACTTAATTAGTTTTATGTTAATTCAGAGCCAATCACATCTGACTTGATGGATCACAATCAAATGGTATACATTAAATTGGGGAGAGATGATCTGATGGAGTGTGATCAAAGCTAAAAAGTCAAAAAGACATGGGACAAGTGTAGAAGTGATAAGTGTAAAGCTCATGGTGCAAAAATAAAATCTTGAGCATGTTCCCATCAATCAAAGGTACATGATGAAGTGTATAGATCCTGATTGATGGTGAGAAATAGGTCAAGAATTCAATGAAGGCCCAAGATAAGTGAGAACGTGACAAGTGTCACCATCTCAAGAGAATTTGGGAGATCTAATGGTGCATGAGTAATGTTGAAATGTCAAAGGTCCCAAGAGCTCTATGAGAGTGACAAGTGTTACCATCTCGATAGGAAATCCAAAGATCTAATGGTACATGATAGAGTTAAAATGTCAATAGACTTGTGAAGGGATCTGAGAATGATAATTAGCACCATGTTGGGTATGTCAGTAACAAATCAATGATTCATCAACCCTTCCATAAGTCAATAGGTCAATAAGCTATGAGCAAGCATGAAGATGGCATGTATCTAATCACTATGAATAGAGTAAAGATCAGCCAATACCATTAGACCTTTTGGATGTTGATCTAATAGTCTAAGGTGAAAATGGAATTTTCAAAGAGCGTAGGCCAAATGAGAAGCTACCACATGGTGAATGGGCATTAGTGTGATAACAACTAATTGTTAGAATTGAAAAATTCCATATATTATCCGAGTGGCATGATTTAAGGGGTATTAACAAAAATATAATGACTTGTAATAAAATCTAATGTTGAAGGGATGTCGAGAGCCTACATAGCTACAAAGTGGTGTGCTCATGTTCATCAAGTAGATAAAGATCTACCAGTGTTAGTCTTAGGTGGACTTTTAAGGGATTTAGACCCAATGATGTGTTGACATGTGTCCTAGGGTAAATGATCACATTTACCCTTAATGAATAGAGTGACATGGCATTTCTACATAGGCAAAAAACTCACATTGAATATGCATCTTATAGAGCATACGACCTATAGGTGAGTAATAGTTAAATAAGATTAGTGGTCAGCATTTGATATTGGGTTTAAAGGATCAATGAAATGAATTTGAAATGATAAAATGAGATCAATAATGTGATATTTATGTGGATATTTAAACAAATCTCAAATTAAATGTAAAAGTGACACACATTTAAATTTCAGTCAAGTAAGAGGATTAATTAGTTTCGATCCCCATGTGTGCCTAGTTAAGCCTGACGTGGAGTGACATGTGTCAATATGTGGTAAAATTTGGTTTAGGAGATAAAATTGATGGGTCACTCATTAATGAGAAATAATTTGAAGCATAGAAGAAGGTCTGTGGGCCATTCCAGAGAATGTTTTTGGGTACAAATAATGTTCTACCTCTACTATAGTTGAAGCATCTTAATGACATCATTGGAAGAGTGGGTTGTTCCATGGCATGCATGAGAGGAAAGTTAGTTGTCCATGAGGTTCTAGATGTGTAAACAGGTGGTCAAGGGCATCTCCAGGTAGTTACGCATGAGGACAAAATTTATTTGGCCTTCACCACAAAAGTTCACCTTTAAGATGATGTAAAAAGGGCATCTCCAATCATGAAATCAAAGGGTTTGTTGAAAATATTCATCATTCCTTTTAGAGGTATTTAGAATAATGATTTTTCTTATAAATTGATGAATACTTCAAGCATGAAAAGGAATATTTATATTTTGGAGCATCTTAGTGGAATTTGGAGGGTTTCTTTGCATATTACAAGACACGGTACTAGATTTGAATAAGGTGAAAAATGTATAAATAGGATTGTTATCCTCTATTAAATGTTGTTGTTGGTTATTCATTTTCTCTAAGTCTAGGTTCTATAAAATAATTTTGGATGAACTAATGGTTGTATATCTTATCTCCCATGCTACGGTGGTTGCAAGTGTATAACCATTAGAAAGATTTGAGAGCATGTTTATGTCTCCCTTGTCAAAAGATCAAACTCACCATGCTTGTCCCCATGAAAACATTCTAAAAAATTGATGTATGTAATATTTTATTGCAAATTTATTGGAAAATGTTAATGGATCTTAGTATTTCCTTTTGATGAAGTGAAACAATGTGTTTTACAAATACTGTTCACTTGATATTTAGCTCCATGCTTATTACTAGTTGTCATTTTAAGCATAGATCTAAATTATAATACCCTTTCTACATTATTTTAGAATATGATGATGAATAACTTGTTAGGTTACCCTAGTTCTATGGATTAAATGGTAAAGAGTATGTAAGACTCTTGTTTCAATGTATGTTTCTAGTTTCAATTAATGTTTCAATGTCATCAATGATTAAAAATTAATCTTGGTAGTTCCCACTCATTTGCATATGAGTTTTTTCTACATTTCTACAAAGAATAATGTCATGAATACTACAAGATACCTTACTATTAGAAAACACCAACACACCATACCCTTTCTTACAATTATCGATCTATCCTACCCTATAAATAATACACCCTTTGCATACTATAAGTGTTATTTTTCATGTAAATGCATAAAATCTTTCCTATATAACATGTGTTTGCATCTTGTCATTTGAAGCATTGTTCTATAATTTTCCATTTGACTAATATTACTGAAGATTCTATAGAATGAAGATTGAAATCATATACCCATCTATCTTTAGTAGCTTGTATGTGATCTAGAGCATTTATTCATTTCATGTGACTACACTTCCCAAGTGGATTAAACAAGTTTGGCTGTGCCTTGGTCACATTTTTGTTCCCTTTTACCAATAATCCCCATGGAGGATAAATTTTAAAATATATTCATGTGAGAAAGCTACCCCATAGGTCCTCTCAGCTTGGTTTAAGAAGAGCCATAAGTAGCAGGGAGCTGACCATACCTTTGTCGATGTCTATCAGTCATTTTTTCAATTTGTCCCATTCTTGATGCCAAACCCTCCCTCGGATATAACAATATATCATCAGGGTTTTCATCTTTATTTGCCATTTTATTTAAGTGTAAAAGGATGATAAAAATAGGAATATAACTGGGAACAAACATGTTATAATTGTTGTTGGGGATTAAATTAAAGTCCTGGATACTTGTGTTGTAAGGTGACTCTTATAGAGAACTGTAAGTGTTTTACATTTTAAGTTATCTACTATTATTTTCTACATTTGGACTATATTTTCCATGAAATCTACATCACTCCACTAGGGGACATGTCAGGAGTTGAAATATTTGACAATTTGGCTTCTGATGAGTTTATTGCAAAGCACTGTTAAAATTACATGTTGGAAGGTGATTTTTCCCTTTTGAACATAATTTCAAAAATTTCAATGTCTTTATCTTTTATCTCATTATTAAATTCATCAAGTATGTTTTTAGCATATATCACAATCAGTTAATTAACTATTATATTCTATAATTTTGATTCTAATGGTGACTCAAATTTTATCATCTGGTTTCAAGAAATATTAGTACCTAGTTTGAACATCTGTGTTAACTTTCAGCTTTGAGTATTTTCTTGTTTACAAAGCTAGAAGGATTGAGATCATCCTTCAAATATGACCCATCCAAGAAACTTATCTCACATAATCATTTTATCAAAGAAGAGGGAGACAAGTTTGAAGGCCTATTGAAGGGCCAAGTTTAGCGGCTAAACAATGCCCTGACTACCAAAAATTTTATAATCTTAAATTTTTTTTCAACTTCCCATTGTTGAGGACTTTCATAGCTCATTGAATCATTCTAAAACTTATATTCCTACTTACTACCCAACTCCTTACCAACTAGTTGAATCCCCTCCCAAGTTTGATCCTATAAGTTCACCTCATTCACCCCCTCACATCTCTTTGCCAGTTGTTTTTGAACCTCTAATTAAACCAATCATGAGGAATAGGGACCTATATGAGAATGAAAATTATACATTCTATATTCCTATATTCATGCCTATAAGTTTTGATGACATGGAAGGTTATCCTAATGAAGTCCCAAATAAAGTAAGGAAATGCCTTAAAATATTATAAGGGAGTAATGTAGCAAGTAGTGATCAACACTTGAGGGATTTTCACAATATCATTGAATATTATGAGGTTAATTATGAAGATGTGTGCATTAAATTATTTATGTACACATTAAAATAAGATGCATGAAATTGGTTCAATTCCATTACCTATGGATGCATTGATCCATGGGAAGAAATGAAGAATGTTTTTATAATTTAGTATGGTGAAATAATTGATCCAAGGTTACTTTTGGCTTAGTTTGAAAACATAAAGAAGAACCCCAATGATTGCATGCAAGACTTCAACACATGGTTCAACAAAGATATGATGTGGATACTTGAGAGCATAAGGCCTAGTGATATAACATGCTTGATAAAATACTATGATGCATTTGATAAGAAGGTTGTGTGCTACTTACGAGACAAGGCACCCATGAATTTATGGTTGACATTCAATATGGTCACCCAAATTGAGAACAACATAAAGGATATGGGAAATGCCTTGGACAAGTGGCCTAATGTGAAGTTGGTCAATCTTAAAAAAACATAGTGTACTAAAAATGTCAATCTTGAAGAGACAGTTAAGACTTTGGCCTCCATTATCAAAGAGATATCATATAAGCTTACCAAGGCTAAGTAGGGTGTCCCTCATGTGTCTACCAGTCATGATAGGGCTTTAAATCTTAATCTAGCATAAATTAGGCTTGCTTTCCATAATCAAGAAAATAATAGAGGTCAGAGGCATGTACATGATGAAAGAATAGATAGACATCAGAATAAAAGGGGTATGAAAGAAGTGCATGATCCATTGAATGTGAAAGTGAACGTGGTAGGTTATGAAAATGGTGTTGAATGGTGTGACAAGTGCTTCCTTCCACATCCTCTATGTGATATATCTAAACCAATTGATGAAGGTACAAATGAACTTGAGTTTGCATCATCTGGTGATGAGATTATGATGTCCAATTATCAAAGTCCCTAAAGCAAGGTATCTACTTCCATATAATTGATGAGTGTTATTATTGTTGATCAGTTTTAGAGTGTGATATAAAAGGTATGTGCCCCAACTCATGAATATGCTTGTGAGGTTAATATGGCATAGGCATATGAATTACCTATCCACGATTTTGAATTTATAATATCATTGATGATTAAAAAAATAATGGGGGAATTCCATCAGTTGAGGATAGGTAGTTACTAATTAATGCAATAGTTTCTTAAGAAAAGGAATACTACTTGAGAAGTAGGCAACTGGTAGCTGATCCTCAAGATACTACCTCTACAAATCGAAGGGTAGGGGATGCAATTAAGGAAGCTAAAAAGTCTATGATATTTCCTAATACTTTCAAAATAGTACCCATTTCCCAAGTTGATAAGCCTAGAGGTGCTCCCACTAAAAAAATTGCCTTTACTATCTATTATTCCTAAGGGTGTGAATGATTTGAAACAAAATCCACCTTTTAAGGTTGCTACTAAGCATGCAAATCCACCCCAACCTACTCCACTTCAGACCTTGAATGATTACATTCTATTTGAATATGTTGTTACCCTTCCACCAAATACTCCTCTTCCTCAGTATAGTATATACTATATATCCCAAGTGTTGAGCAAATTGCAAATCACTGTGATACTTTTTGAATTATCAAGAATAATTGAGCATAGGAAGAGGGCATTTGAATACTTGGAATTTGGTGAGAAGTTAGTTGCAAATGGAATTTATTTAGCCCAAACACCCTAGAAAGTGATAATGAGTCTGAAGAGGTTATTGAAATCACTTTGGATGTCTATTTCATGACTACATTAGTAGAGATTCAAATGAATGTGGATCCATTTTATATAACCCTATTGATCAATGGTCTTATTCTCCATAATTGTATATTTGATTCTAGTCCTTCTTGTAACATAATGATATTATGTGTCTTAAATTAGTTTGGGGTTAAGATTATATTAGCCTTTGGCAAGTGTTATTTTATGGAATCATGAGAAGTTCTATTTTTTGGACAAGTTAAGGGTTTGGTAGTTCAGTTGGCAGTACATCAAAGTAAGTATTTCAATATAGACATGGTAGATGTGGACTGCCCACCTAACTAGGAGATGATGCTATCATGTAAATAGACTGATATCATGGGTACAAGTGTACAAATAGACCTATTATATGCCACCATTCCATTGGAGGGTAAGATGGTGAAACTTTATATAGAGTTGAAGATGTTACATGTAATTGAAGATCTAAAACATGCTCAAAGTGAAGTATTATACATAGATGTTAGGCTTGGGAACTTCATTGGGAATGTTGACACTAATGAATAGCCTACTGCTCTTGTTGTTGAAACTAAGAGTAAAGGTGCTGTTTGGATGGTGCATTTTTATGGGGCTTGATCCGATAATGTAAATGGAATAGGGGTTCTATTCTATGGCCCCAATGGTAAGTGTTTCAAGTTTTCTTTTAAGTTATCCTTTGAGTGCACTAATAATACTGCTGAGTATGAGGCACTCCTGCTTGGTTTATTAATTACATATGAACATGTAATTAAAATCTTAATTTCCAAGGGTGATTCTAAGCTATTGGTAAATCAGGTCCATAATGCTTATGCCATAAAAAACAAAAGGTTGAAACAATATCAGAATGCTTTCTAGTATTTTCTTGAATTATTTGATGCATTCAATCTTTGTTATCATAACATAAGTTTTAATGAAGAAGCTAAAAGTCTTTTAGGTTTAAGTGCTCATTTTGAAATTGGTAATACAATCCCTCATTTTTAGTATCAATTGGATGTGCATGTTGGGCATGCAATCCTAGACAATGTTCATCACTAGAGGGTGTTTGATGATGATGAACAAATTAAGAGGTTTTTAAATTGTGAAGTTGAGTTCCATGATCAGATCATAGACTTGGAATCTATGGTTCACGTTTGTGATGGAAAAGAAACCTTTTTTTGGAATAATATTATCTATGTTAAGACAAACATACTTCGAATAGGATTGGTAAGTTTAGAATCATCTTTTGATGTAGTAGATAGAATCAAGACTTGAAACACATTTTTTTCAAAGGACGTGATAAAGTGTAATTTGGGTTCTCATGAGAATCCAACGAAGGTTTGGATATGTACTCACCTAAGTGTAGTTAAAAATCAAGATTATATGTAGATGCTAAGAAAGTACCAAGATTATTTAGCATGGTCTTATCCTGAGATAAAAGCAGATAGGGAAAACTTGTTCTAACATGTCATCCTATTGCATCCTGATAACAAGCCTTTCAAGCAAACAAAGAGAGCTATTAACCCCATCTTGGCCACTAAGATGTGGGATGAGTTAAAGAAGGTAAGGGATGGTAGTATTATTAAACCCATCAAGTATTCATCATGGGTTAAAAATTTAGCCCATTTGAGAAATAAAACTGGTAACATATGCTTATGTGTAGATATTCAAAATTTGAATAAGGATTATTTAAAAGATAATTATCCCCTACCCAATATGAACAACATATTGCAAAGTGTTACAAAATTAGAGATGTTTTCCACATTAGATGGATTCTTAGGATATAACCAGGTTATGGTGAAGGAATTCAAGAGACCCAAGACCACATTTATGATGCCTTGGGGCATGTATGTATATATGAGGATGCCTTTCATGTTAATAAATGTTGGTGTAACATTTTAGCAAGCTATGGATGTTGATTTTGTAGGGATAATTAATAATTTTATAGTTATATATCAAGATGATATTAATGTGTACTCCAAGACTAGATAAAAACATTTAGAACATCTAGAAAAGTGTTCATCAGATGCAGAGAGTTTTGGATTTTTCTCAATCCAAAAAAATGTCATTCTAGAGTATAAAAGGCCAAGTTGTGGGGACACATAGTGTCTAAGGATGGTGTCATGATCGATCCTAAAAGGGTAGAGCCATTGACAAAGTGCCAATCCCATAGTCTAAGAATGGAACTCAGTCCTCCTTTTAACAAATTAATTTTGGAAGGAGGTTTGTGTCCAACTTTGCAGAGATTACTTTGCCTATCACTTTTATGTTGAAGAATAACCAAGCCATAAATTGGGAAGAAAAGGCCATGTATCCATTCAATGACATCAAAGGAGCTTTAAAGTATGGTCTTGTTTTGGCTAGCCTTGATTAAACTAAGCCATCTTAGATTTTATATTTTGCATCATATAACACTATTGCTATTGTCGTTTTGAAAAATAATAAAGCTGGTCATGAAAAGGCAATATATTTCCTTAATAAATCTAAGCAAGGTGTTAAACTAAATTATACCATTATGGTAAAATAATATTTTTCTCCTTTAAACATTAAAGCATTTATAGCTTATATTCTGAGTTCAAAAATTATTGCTTATGTCTTAGACACTATGGTAAAGGACATCTTGACTTGGACTAAAGTATCCAGCAAAAGATGCAGGGTCAACAAGTTGCAAGACTATGACATGGATATTTAGATAACCAAGTTAGTGCAAGGGATGGGTCTATCCAAGCTCATGATTGAGACCAATTTATAAGTCATTGAGATAAATAATACTATTTTAATGTTGATGATTCCTTGAGTCAATTTAACATATCTCCATCATATAAAAACATTGTCTATTACTTTTAAAAGTTCAATTATCCCCCTGACATGGAAAAGAATCAAATGAAAACTCTTAAGCTTGTTTCCCACAAATAACTCTTGAATGAAAATAGATTTTCATGGAAGAATCTAAATGAGATTCTCCTAAGGTGCATGATAGGAGAAGAAATTGTTGACTCGATTGAAGACTTCCATAGTGGAGTATGTGGTGACCATTTTGTACCTAAGGTTATAGATCATAGAATTTTGAGATCTAGTTATTGGTTGCCTTTGTTATTCAAAGATGTTTTTCAAAAAATTAGAAAGTGTGAGAAGTGTCAATGCTTTGCTGGGAGGATGAAAGCTTGTGGTTCTCTTCCCTTATAGCCTATGACCATTGGAGGCCCATTTAGATAATGGGGAATGGATTTTATTGGAGAAATTGTTGATTTATCAAGCACTAGACATAGATGAATACTAGTTTCAACTAACTACTTCACAAAATGGGTTGAGGCAGCCCCTACTAAGAAGGCTACACACCAAGTGGTTATGTATTTTTTGCTATATTAGATTATTTATAGATATGGTGTGCCTATCTAGGTTATTCTGACAATGCCATGAGTTTCAAAGCCAAACCTTTAGTGACATTGTTTAAAGAGTACAAGATTGAATTGACCTATACTTCCAAATACAACCCTCAAGGAAATGGGTAAGCAAAATCTTGTAATAATAATTTGTTCAAAATCATTAGTTGAACATTGAAATAAAATAAGAATTGGGGTGAATAGCTAAAATGTTCTTTATGGGATGATAATATCATGCCCAAGAGAGCTACAAGAAAAAACCCTTTTGAGCTTGTCTATGGAGATCAAGCATTTTTTCCTATGAATTTGTAGTTGCCAACCTATCAACTCATGCAATAATAAGAAGATGATGAGAAAATCAACCACTATAAAATTAGGATAAACCAAATTATTAAGATTGATGAAATTCAAAGATATGATAATGAAAGACACCTCAATTTCAAGGAAAATTTAAAGACGATATTTGATAGGAAGGTCACTCTAAGAACCTTCCAAGTAGGTAATCTAATTTGACTTTGAGATAATAGGCATGAAGAGAAAGGTAAGAATGGAAAATTTGATGTCTTGTAAATGGGTCCCTATTTCATTCACTATTGAATTGGGGAACATAGTTTATTCCTAAGAGACATAGATGGTGAAAAACTAGAGTTGTTAGTCAATGGTAGACATCTAAAACTTTTCCTTAATTGAGTCTACAACTATGTACATAATTGTATAGTGTAAAGTCTTATTATTATTTTTTTTGTCACCTATTTGGTTTGTGACTTTCTTTTATAGTTTCCTTTCATTTTTTTATTATGTGTTCATTTTTAGTTCCTCCTAATTTGTTTTTGTTAGTTTTCCCTATTTTGTTGAGCCTTCATGGTCCTCTATTGATATAATTTTCTCTAAGTGTTGACTCCTTGACCCATTGGATTAACACTTGGTCTTACATTTTGAGGTTCTCTGCATAGCCAAAGGGGGTATACATACCCAACCAAGAGCCAGTGTTAGTACCCAAAGTTACATTGAATTAATTGAGCCCTTGTCAAGCATAGATGCATAATTTGTTTAGCCTACTTCTTATTTCAAGTGGTCAAGTGTCTTATTAATTTGGACTTTACTAGCCTTTAGTTTGCCAAAATCCAAGTTGAATTCATGTATGAGCACCATCATACCCTTATTCCAATTACCCTAGCTTAGGCCCTTTGATTTAAATTTAAATTTGCCAGGAATAATTTACATGGTAATGCTTTAAATATGCTACAGACTTAGTTTAAATTTTATACTAAAGTTTAGTCATGTTTATTAACACAACCAAACCTTAGTCTAAAATTCATATTTAGTCCCCTTTATATCCCATGGCCCTTGGTCCTTTTATCTATTTGGTCTAATTAATGCTTGGTACTTTTTCTATGAACCTAGCTTTGAGTCCTATCCTAAAGGTTATATAATTTTCATTAATGCAACAAAAACTTAGGCCAGGAATTTGTACTAATTATTTTATTTTCCTAAACTCTAAATTAATTATTTTTATGTTAATTTGGATCCAATCACATCTGACCTAATGGATCAAAATTTGATGGTGTGTATTGGACTGGGGAAAGTTGATTTGATAGAGTGTGATCAATTTTGAAAGGTAAAAAAGAACTAAGACAAGTATAAACATGACAAGTGTCAAGATCACAATATATGAATAAAATTTTAATCATGTTCTAATCAATCAATAATGTGTCTCAAAGCTTAAAAATCCGAATTAATAGTGAGAAATAGGTCAAGACTTCAATGAGTCCCCAAGATGAGAAAGAAGTTGACAAGTGTCACCATCTCTAGAGTAGTTTGGAGATATAATAATGTTTAAGAAACTTTGAAATGTCAAAGGTCCCAAGAGCTCTATGAGAGTGACAAGCATCACCATATCAATAGGTAGTGTGAATATCCAATGGCATATGATAGAGTCAAAATGTTAAAAAAGCTACAAAGGTATCTGATAATGACAAGTGGTACCATCTCAAGTGCCCAAATAGTAGATCAATGATTCATGGGCCCTGCCGTAAGTTAATAAGTCAACAATCCTGTGAGTAAGTGTGGATATGACACATGTTATAACTACTATGAATAGAAAAAAGTTTAGCCTATAACATTTAACCTTTTAGATCTTGATTCAATGGTATGAGGTAAGATAGACTATTCAAAGATCTCAAGCTAAATGAGAAGCAAACATGTGGCAAAAGGGCATTAGCCTGGTAGCGACTAACAATGCATAATGTAAAAAGACCAAGGATTCTCTAAGTAGCATGATCTCAAGGGTCTTAACATATATAGAAAGGATCATAATAAAATTTAATGCTAAAGGGACATTGAGATATTACATAGATGTGAAGTGGCATGCTCACATTTATCATGCAAACAAGGATCTAAAAGTGCTAGTTTTAGGTGGACTTTTCAAATATCTAAACACAATGATGTGTTGACATGTGTCCTAGGGTAAAAGGTCACATTCCAAGTTAATGAACAAAGTGACATGGAATTTCTACATATGCAAAGAACTCACATTGAGTATGCAGCTTACAAAGCACATGGCCTATAGATGAGTCACAGTAAAATAAGATCAATGGTCATTGTTTAGTCTTGGAAGAACATCTTTCATCTGATAAAATGAGATCAAAGAAAATGTTAAAGTGAAACGTGTCCAAATTGGAGCCATGTAAGAAGTTTAGTCACTTTTGAGCCCCATGAGTGCCTAGTTGGTCTTGATATGGAATGCCATGTGTCAATATGTGGTAAAATTTGGATTAAGAGATAAAATTAATGGGTTATTTAAGAATGAGCAAGAGTTCAAAGCATAAAATAAGGTTTGTGGGCCATTCTAAAGCATATTTTTGGCCATAGATCATTTTTTTCATCTACAACAACTAGAGAATCTCAATGCCATCATTTCAATAACATATTATTCCATGACATGCATGAGAGGAAACACAGTTGTCCATGAGGTTCTAACTATGAAAGTAGGTGGTCAAGGGCATCTCCATATAGTTACACATGAGGACAAAGTTTTTTCAACCTTCACCACAAAATTTCAACTTGTAGATCATGTAAAAAGGTCATCTCCAGTCATGAAATAAAAAAGTTTATTGCAAATATTCATCATTCCTTATAGATACAGTTAGGGCAATGATTTTTAGTGTAAATAGATGAAGATTTTAGGCATGGTAAGAAATATTTACAAGTTGGGAGAATCTTGGTGGAATTTGAAGAGTTGTTTTGAAAATTATAACCCATAGTCCTAGATTTGAATATGGTGCAAAATTTATAAATAGGGGGATTCTCCTTTATTGAAGGTTGTTGTCAGTTGTTCATTTTACCTATGTCCAGGTTCTGGATATTTTTAAAATCAACTAATGTGTGTAGATATTGTATCCCTTGATAAGGTGGTTGCAAGTGTACATCCATTAAAAATCTTGGAGAGCATGTTTATGTCTTCCTTGTAAAAAGAGCAAACTCATCATGGTTGTCCTCATGGCAGCATTTTGGAAAACTGTGGTATATAATACTTTATTGCAAATTTAATGGAAGATATTTATGGTTCTTACTATTTTATTTTGATGAAGTGCAAAAATGTGATTTAAAAATATTTTTGACTTGATATTTACCTCCATGCTTATTATTGGTTTTCATTTTAAGCATAGATTTGAATTATAAAACCCTTTCTACATTATTTTAGAATATATTGTTGAATAACTTGTTAGCACATCCTAGGTTTGTGGATACAATGGGAAAAAGTATGTAAGACTCTAGTTTCAATGTATGTTTATAGGGTTTAGAATTATTTGAGTATTTTCATTTTGATGGCACTAATGATTGTAAACTACTCCTGGTAGTTCCCATTAGCTTACATTTGATTTTTTCTACATTTCTACAAATAATAATGTCATGAATACTACAATATACATTGTTTTTTGAAAACCACCATCACACTACACCATTTATTACAACTATCTAATTGTCCTACCTTATCCTATATGGCAAATAATACAACCTTTGCATACTATAAGTGTTATTTACCTTGCAAATAAAAATATTGTCTGTATAACATGTGTTTGTATCTTGTTATTTGAATTATAGTGTAGTAGTTTTCCATTTGACCCTTGTTACTAAAGATTCTATGGAATGAATATTGCAGTCATATACCCATCTATCTTAAGTAGATTGTATGTGATCTAGAGCATTTTTTCATTCTGTGTGACAACACTTCCCAAGTGGATTGAAAGAGTTTGGTTGATCCATGCTCACATTTGTGTTCCCTTATACCAATAATCCCCATGGAAGTTCAATTGTAGAATCTATCAATGCGAGCAAGCTATCCCATAGGTCAACATACCTTGGTTTGGGTATACCAAGAAGTAGTAGGGAACTAACCATACCCTTTTTGGTGCCTCTAAGTCATCTTCTCCATTCATCCCTTTCTTGATGCCAAACCTCCCTCATTTATAACAACATATCATCATGTTTTTCATCTTTGTTTACAATTTTATTCAATTGTACAAGGCTACGTGAAAGAGGAGTATAACTGGGAATCAACATATTGGATGTACCCTCAACAAATGGCCTTTGACACAACATTATTATTTTTAATAATATAATAATATAAATATGTTAGTGAACTCATTAATCCAAGAGTTTGGGCTTGAATTCTGATGCCACAATGTAACAACCCCAGAAGGTTATCTAAAATTATGTATTTTTTTTAAAACATATTAAAAAATTATCTTATATGAAATCAAGTATTAGTGATATTTAATTAAATACATCATTTATTTATGACATACTATTAACCACCAGGTTAACTAGTTAATTCAATTATCTAATGATCACTGAATAATAAATATTGATTTTCTTCACAAATAAAAAATAGTAAAGTACTAAAATATCCAAGTCAATAATTAA
>JARHVA010009667.1:162500-167500 GCA_037957365.1 Torreya grandis
AATTAATATAATGCATGTTGTACACAATATTATTAACCAATCAACAAATAACAAGAAAACTTCTAATCCAAGTGGTGTGTGTAGGGGTTCAAACTTCATTCTCTCAACCCTCACTCATTTCCACATACTCCATCCTCTCCGATGATACCCTCTCTTAGTAATAGTCTAGAGGCTGGGCACTATCATGTGACCATTCTATTACAATAAATAGTAGTTATATCATATCACAACATAATCATAATAAACAATTGTAACTGAATAAACTACACAATCATGATCATGATGTAACATAACAAAATATGAATAGTTAATAACAAGCTAATGATCATGATCATAGGCAATAAATAAAATTTTAAAAACCTAAATATTAATAATCCATCCTCTTAGCATAATAAATTAAACAATCATTAGCCAAAAAATCTAGTAATTAACATATTAATGATTCTAGATAAAAATAAGGATGTAACATCCTTCCCCCTATAGTTGGTAATCATCCCAATGACATTTATTTAAATAAAAGTTTTGAAATATAATAGTGTTTAGTAGAAAATACAGATAATATCTAGTAAAATACAAATCAAAGAAATGTCGAAACAAATTATGAAACTCTTCATAGTCCTCCCAAGTGGTACTATCTTTAGAGTATTGGTCCTACTAGACTTTGTATTATGACACTTCTTTATTACATAAAGTAAAGTTATGAGTGTCAATTATTATAACTAGTTCTACTATGACCACCACAGGATCTAGAACTTGTAAATCATTCCAATCCAATTTATGGGAAAGATCAACAACATAGTTTTTAAGATAGGATGCAAGAAAAAAATTATACATGAGTGTTAAAGCTGGTGACAAAGCAAGCTTATACACCATAGGGTTGAAAACTTATTTTACTCAAATGGTCGCACATATCAATGACTTAATTTGGCTGATTTTATAAATTTAATCAATTTTTTTTGTGTTTTAACCTCCATAAATATTATCTCCTACTAAAAACTACCTTTTTTTCGTTTTAGATTAGCATAGATATATTATCTATCATTGGATTCAACCAACATTTTCCTTATTATCTTAACCTACTATTCCATTTATAAAAGCATATATGAATGAATGACTACCATGTATTATAGCCTATCCCAACTGAATGGTGTTCTGCACCTTCTTCCATACAAAGGCTCAAATGGTGCCATTTTCAAATTTAATTGGTATTAGTTTTTATATGAAAAATAAATCAACAAAATATTTTCCTCCCATCTATATTTCTTATCCATGCAATACATTCTTATAAGATATTTTAAAACCTAATTCACCCTCTCTATTTGTATATCTATTTTTTGATTACATTGTATTAATGTTTAATTGTATACCAAAAGCTAAATTGAGAGTCAATAATAATCTAAAATTAATTTTTGGGTTCCTACTCAAAATAATCATTTCTATAAACCCATGTAATCTATACCGTTATTTCATAAATATCTTCACAAGCATAGGTGCATCATCTAAAATATTACCAAGAATGAACTGAGCTAGCTTGGTGAGTTTATCAAAAATCACCAAAATAATGTCATGTTAGTTCTAAGACATCATCAACCCTTGTAAAAATTCCATATTAATGAATTTTCACTTCTATTTTGATATGGTATGTGAGAATAGCAAACCAACAAGATGCACATGCTCAGTCTTAACTCACTGACATTTTAAACATCATGAAGCAAAATCAACTACATCTTTCCTAATTCCTTTACAAAAATATAATAGCATTTTCTCTACCAAAAACTTAGTCACACTTGGATGGCATGAATAAGGATCACTGTGCATTTATTTGAGTATTACAATCCTCAAATTATTCTTATCTGATAAGTAAATCCTTCTTTTATACCTCAACAAACTCTCATTCTCTAACTTGAATCCTTCAAACATAGTATCTTAAGCATTTTGAGCCAATGCCAACTTCACTTTTTCATAAAATTCATCTCTAAAAGATAATTTAACCACTTGATCATGAAAGATACTCCTAATATTAGCCAAAATTTCTATATACCTTCGATGACTAAGGGCATCTATAACCATATTTTCATTGCTTTGTATATAGTTAATGCCAAAATCATAATCTAATATGAACCATAGCCATCACCCCTAACATTCATTCAAGTTAGGTTTGGTAATGATATATTTAAGTCCCAAGTTATTAGTCTTGAATTAAATACTTTTCACAATAGATAATGCCCCTAAACTTGTAAGGGGATTATAATAGCCAATTTCAGATCATGTAGGGCATTTTTTTTCTCATACAAATTCAACTTTATGGACTCATAAGATACAATAGAGCCTTATTAAATAATAAATCCTCCAAAATAATCTCTTGAAGCATTATTTATTATCTATAATTGATCATTTGTATTAGTAAATCTCAACACTGGTGCCAAGGTAAGCCTTCTTTTCAATACCTGAAAAGCTTCCTCAAACTTTATTGATTACACAAATTTCTATATTTTTCTAGAAGAGAGGTAATAAGATTTTATATCTTGGAAAATTATGGAAAAAAGTCCCTATAGTTTATAGCTAAAGCCATAAAAATCCTAACTTCATGGACATTTTAAGGTGTTGGCCACTCCATAATGAAGTTAATATTTGAAGGATCCATGGATATTCTTTCAATACATATAATGAGCCTGAGGTAATAAAGAATTTTTAAAAATAAGTCATAATTTTGTAGCTTCCCAAAAAATTTATGTTTCCATAACCAATGAATAGTCAACTTTAAATGCTCTAGATGTTCCTCCTCAGATTGTAAATAGATGAGGATATCGTATAGAAAGACCAACATAAAATGATGTAAATAATCCCTAAACATACTATTTATGAGAATAAAAAAATCTTCTAGAACGTTTTTTGGCCCACAAGGAATAACTATGAACTCATTGTGCCCATAACAAGTCCTAAAATCTATTTCCTAAATGTCTTCCTTATGAATCCTTAACTTATGATATTAGGCTCGAAGATCAATTTTTTGAAAAAATTGATACTCCACACATTTGATCAAAGAGACCATAAATGATAAGTAAAGGGTACCTATTTTTTATTAATACCCTTTTCAATATCATATAATCAATAAAAAAAGTGAAGGGTTTCATCCTTATTTTTAACAAACACGACTAGTGCATCCCATGGTAACACACTTGGTTCGATGAACCATTGGGACAAAATATCTTGCAATTGAGCCTTATAATCTACCAATTTTTTTCTCATCATTATATAGGGGGATTTATACTATGTTTCAAACCATGGAATGATGTCAATTGAGAAATTAAACTCTCTCGTAGGGGGTAAACCTGGAAATTCTTCAAGAAAAACATCTTGAAAATCTAGGATAAAAGGATAATCTTCGATGGAAGGTTCATTTGATTACTCCATCTTATTTATATTTGTAATAAATTATTCACACCCTTTTCTCTATGATTCCATCAAATGAATTACTAAAATTTGTCTATGTTTTTTCTCCTTATATTTGTGTTTGGTTACCCAAATTATCTAGACATTCAAGTTTTTTAAGAAAACAATCTAACATAGCTCTATGTTGAGATAATTGTTTTACTCCTAGGATCAAATCATATAACACTAGTGGTGCTAAAACCATGTCCACTACCATAGATAATTTGGGTAGTTTGATCTTAGTTTTTACCAAACATCTATCTACCTTAACCTTAGAATCATTCTCGTATTGAACTGACCATGCATTTTCCATAATTCTAGCATTTCTCGACAACTTGCTAAGCATTTTAGGAGTAATAAAATATTAAATAGCTCATATTTAAAACAAAATTAAAATTAGATGAACAAATAAAGTACCTAATAATTCAATAGGATAATCTTAAAACTCAACTTGATGGTTGTCAATAGTTGCATGAATTCTATGCTAGAAATATCCTTGTTGTAGAGAATAAACCTTATTAGTACCATCTAATTTTTTTGCAGTACATTATTTAACATAATGATCACCTCAACAAATAAAATTTCCACTAGGTTGTCCTTTCTTATCATATTATTGATTTCCTTAGAAACCATTTTTTAGTTTCCTATTCCCTAAATCACCACCAAAATTTGCATTTTGATTCCTTAGTTAAATTTTAGTGTTTCAACTCCTTTTACAATTCTTACTTTTGAAAGTCATTTTAGGACCTACAAATTTTTTCTTTAATTTATCTCTTACTTGAGTAAGTGAATTCAATTTCTAATCATTCTTTACTACCTTCTAAAGACTTGATCCATAATAGATGGATAATGGACATCCACCTCACATCCAATTTGGGGTTTCAATATTACAATGAATTTATTGATGTTAAACCTCTCATCTTCCTAATATTAAGGAACATACATTTTAATATTGGTGAATTAATCCTAATATCCATCCATCAAATGGTATACTTGATTTAGCTAATTAAAATATATAATCTTCTAATCAAAATAGAGTTAGGTCAATTTACATGATCTAAACAAAGTAAAAAAACTATTCCCACATGGTGGTATTAGAGTCAACATTTATCTCTAATTTCTTATTTTCCCACCATGTTGCTACTTCACTAGCTTACTGGTAATCTCCCAAAACTTATTTTGTAATTTTAAAGTAATTCTATATCTTGAAATACTTTTTCATATTAGTTAACTATTCTCCTAGTCCATCTTTCAAAATGGTTCCATCAAACTTGTATGTATTAACTTTGTTTTTGTCTCAATCAATCTTAACAACTACATGTGCTCTCACATTTTGAGGAACCTCTTCTTGCCAAGGTTTTAGAGAAATTTCTTTCTCAATAGGATGATCTTCAAGTTCATTCAAATTATCTTCCTCAACATGTCCATGAAATTCATATTTATTGTAAGTTATTGAATCCATAGTCTCAGTCATGGATGTAATAATTTGATCAGGATTTACATCTTATTTAGCAAAAAATTGATTTGGGTCAGTTAGAGGTTTAACACTATTGGGATTGGATGTATGC
>JARHVA010009667.1:172500-202500 GCA_037957365.1 Torreya grandis
ATTAACCACTTCCAGATTCACTAAGTTAGTACATTAATTAAGGCACATTTATTTATTTATTTTCCCCTTAATCTAGACCCCTTTAATATTTAGGAAATTATCCCCTATAGTTTCCCAAATTTAGTAAAACATTTGGTGAACCTGACCTACTTCAATTTTTTGTACAAAAACCTAAGAAACCCTAGGGATAATTATTTTTTATTTTTTAAAATATTTGCCTGATTCCTCCTAAATGTAGTAATAAATATACTATAAATTAAGTGAATTATTTTTTTTTAATAATTTACTAAAACCCTAGTTTGTACATACTAGGTCATATTTACATACAAACACTTTCAAACCACTAGGAAAAATATATTGCTAATTTTAGCAATATTTTCAGATTTTTCCTAAATTTTTAATAGCCAAAATCTATAAATTAATTATAAATTTTCTAAATTATTTTTATAATTTTAAAATAATTTCTCTCAAACCGTAGTTGCATACACTACGTCCCATTGCTTCCTGAGCTATCACCTTACATATAAATTTCAAACTTACATAAAATAACAATGGATTTCACTTATTTACACATGTTTCTTACATTTATAGTATATAATAAAGAGGCCATTATTGGTCTTATCATGTACATGAATGATGAAGTCTATATATGTCAGTACAATGTTTTATTGTTTGCACTTCATGCTTAATTTTGATAACAAGGGATGACATTACAAAATTCATTGTTAAACATGCACAAGATTTCAACGTATTCTCTTTCACTCATATGGAAAATTGTTCAAACTTATCTTGCTAAATGCATTCAAAATGTCATATTGCATATCAAAAATTTATTTTCCTTTATGTAAAAGTTTAAGTTCTATGTCTTTTGTTCTCAATTTTTCACATGGAAAGTTTTGCAAGATTATCATACTAAGCTCATTAGACATGTTCTAATAAATACCAAAGTTTTTTATGCACTCCTGCATCAATAATTGCTTATTTTCAAAATTTCACATTTATTATGCTCATCACATTAGATATATCATAACACATGTCACACTTTTTTTTGCTTTTTCATATCAATCTATATTTTCTATATGTTGCTTTATCTCTATCATATGGACTAATATTTTTACATATATTGGTATAACATTCATAGATATGATTTCATGCATAACATTTCATCATTATGATCTCTACATAGCAACATGCAAATCATTGGTCACCCTTGAGTCCTTTTCTCCCGCCATTATATGCAATCAAACACTAGTGGTTATATCTATCACTCCTCTCTTCAAACATAGTTCATCGAGCTTTTATCCCACACCTACTACTAGCTCTATGCCTATAGTAGATTATGAAACACGCGCTATCTCCCAAGTTTATGAAGATAGGAAAGTTTATTATAAACATAGTTATAGATTTGTCACTCAAGTTAGCAACCCTTCTGATCTAGTTTCATCTCCTCTACCTATTATAGTTCTTTCTCTAGTCTAGATTCAGCCACAATCAAGATCTTCATTACCAGCATAGAGAGTTTATACACCTACACAAATTTAATATTTAAGACAAATGTTAGCTAACATATTCAGACCTAGGGTAGTCTCATTGAAATCTCGTGAATCTACACATAGAGCACATAATCAGAGGGCATATCCTACTACCAGATGGGTCCCTATGAGCCCTATAACTACATCCACTTCTTAAAATTACAAATGGTCACCATACTCAGTTTTTACTTCAAAGATTTTAGAGCATTTATAAAATGTATAGCTTTTAAATCCATAGTCTCAACATTTACATCGTGTTTCATGATCACACATGATTCCACTCTTTGATACAGGATACCATGACAAGGAGTCTCATCAGAGACTCATAAGTTAATATCATTTATTTGAGCATTGATTGTACATATTATCTCCTAATTTATTGTACATAGTTTCCTCTACATGATTATACATACCTCAAATATTTCAAAAGACAAAAATAATATAATATTTTAAAAATACAAAAACATGTCAATTATATGCATCATCTATGTTTTACATTGCTAAGCATTATGCTAAAATTACATTATGTTGTTCTCTGCTAGTGTTTGCTAATTTATCTATATTACCAGGCTTCACTTAATCTTCTTTGACTGTGTGTAGTGCATATATATCTTTGATTTCTTCACTCCACCCATCGAGGGGGCAACTTAATTCTACATTCCAGCTACATATCGATACATCTACCCACTGGGGCATACTCTATAATACTATGCAATCTAGGTTATGTCATTATTACACTACACACTGGAGACATCTTTTTATAGTATGTTCCTTACTTGCTTACATATATATCACATCGACATCCATTAACATATATCACACTTTTGTATTTCATAGCATATACATTAGTCTTGTATTACATATCTTGTATACTCTTGGTTCTTATTTTTCATAGTTAGTTGAATGTTTATATTTCTAGTAATTTGCATGTTTCTACTCTTCATTGTGATTAGCTAGATGTGATTGCATTTTCAAGTCCCTGTTTGCTGCATACTTACATTCTAGGACATTTTCCAATATCCTTTATTCTTATCTATATGTGTGTGCCTTTGGACACTTGCCAATGCCTTTTGTGTGTCTTTCATGTTATTTTGGCCCTTATTCCAATCTTTTTTTATTCCATTTGTGTGTGTATCTAGCATTTGAAGATGCCTTGTATGCCTTGTGTTCTTATTTGGCCCCTTGTCCACCCTCACGTGTTTCTTGTTTCTTGATTGCTTATCTTTGTGTACAATGCCATGATTTTAATCATGAATTTACCTTGCTTCTTGGATGTCATGATGGACATCATGCTTCATCCCTCTATTCCACTAACAACTAAAAAATAATATTTTGAATTCTAATTTACTCTTACGCACATGTTATTACATTGTTATATCTATCCAGGCATACCCCTATGAATCTAACAATCTCTATTTACAACTTTTGATATATCTTTTTACAATCTATATCAATGTTATAACAAATGGTTTCATAACTTGACACACATACAAGGCTTCTTCTTTTGAGGGTTGTCATTGTAGGGTCTTCATTCGTACCCTTATAAGAGGGGGAAATAAATAAGATTTTTATCATAGAGATCAGAGTTCCTAATGATCAAAAAAGTAGTTTAAAAATAGTACAATCCAAAATCTATAACTTAGCATAATCAAACTAGACAAGGGAAACAATAGAGGATCTAAATCATTCATTGTTTTTGGCTCTGGACAATAGTGTTAAAAATGGGACTATAGTGTTGGACCCCAAAGTGTCTAGTTTTTGGTGTTGTTGTCCAAATAGTAGAATATTTAGTTTTTCTAGAATCAGAGAGATGTGTGATTTCAATCATAGTTTTGTAAGTATAGTTTAGTCCAAAAGTTATTAGTTTTCAACATTTATTTCACTCAGAGAATCCAGATACAAAGGGCATCATGTGTAGCATAAGGGTTTCCATTTTTAGTTCAGACATGATAGTTGATACAACTTTCAATTCAGAATCTATGTTCCAGATACTGGTTATTTGGGGAAATGTGTATGACACATAGGCCTTCTCTATTTCTAAGTTTACAGCATTTTCTTACACATTCCAAGAAGATGTGTGCCTTAATCCATCTATAGGTGGTTAGCATCACATTCAAGGAAACTTTTAGAAAAAAATTCTTCTCATGTACCTAAATTATTGCGTGGCTTCCTAAGCCTTGATTCCAATTTTATAAGGGGCTTCTATACAAGTCCAATCTCCATCTTTACAAGTGACCAGAAGTCACTTAGTTTCTAGTTTACATTTGGCTATCTATGACAACATTGTTAGATCACATCACATTCAGTGGCTCCATAAGCCATCTCATAGGACATTCATCTATATCATTATTTTCTCATTTATCTTCATATCATGGGGCAATGATGGAGCCAAAGGTCTAGCTAACCTTTTTATTCTTGATCCACCTATTCAAAGGGATTAGATACATAGTCTAGGCATGAATTAGCACATGCATGATTCGTTAACTTCACATAGTTAGTGATGATGGAGATAAAGGGTCTACCTTTGCATTCTTGAGCCAACTTCTAGGGGATTGATCACTCAAATCATTCATCTATATAAATCTTGGTTTAGCATACTTCCAGCATCACCCAAGACAACCCACTAGTATAAAAGGTTTTGTATTATTTCACTTATTTGGTGAGGTGTATTCATTCATTTATTTTCCTTCCTCTCTCTTTATCCATCTTTGTACATTCTTATTTTATATATACCATATCTGGTAAGAACTAATCTAATTTTGCTTTTCTTTTTTCAGAGTTACACAATACAATGTGCTCTCACTATGCATAACCCAACATCACACATCTTCTTTGGCTTAGCCTCGTATGTAAGTTCAAGTACACTTATCTTTTTTTCCTTTATCATAGTATTTCATTTTGTTTCATACTTATAATAAATGGGGGGGGGAGGAATATATTCACACTAAAATAAAATTTGTACAATTTGAGCATGGCTTGTGATACCAAAACCATAGGTCTCTCCTACTCGCTTACATATCCTACTTAAGCATGTTTTCACTACTTCCCAATCATTTAAAGCCTTCTAGATTCAACCCTTATTTTCCTAGGCCCATCTCCTAAGCACATATATATCCCCTAGGGTCTTTATACCCTATAAAATAGCACAATTATTTAGACTATATAATTGGGACCTAGGGTGTCCACATTCCAGTGTTGTTGTCCAAGTCCACAATAGTCTTAAACTATCAAATTTTCCTGAGTCCTTATCTTTTCCCTTTAAAGCCTAATGTGATTTCATCTAACCTAGGATCACTAGTTTCTATATAAAATCCCATTAAAAGGTCATTTATAAGGGTTGGAAATCATTCAAGGCACAATCTAGAAATATACTAAAGCACACTCAAGCAAATCTTCCTTTTCTCTCCATACAAGTAGCCACTATTATTTCTAGCCTATCTAAGCTCCTGTACTAGTCATGATTCATCTCAAGCTTTCCCAAATTCTCATACACTTGTATTTCATATATAGGATTACATAATAGACATTCAAATTGAGAGAAATACATTGGCCTTGATCCAAATTTAGAGTATTGGTATGTAGGCAATGTATCCACACACAGGGTGTGATTGCATGTTCAGTGCATATTACATAGTAACCAATTTTTCATGTTGGATTCAATATCACCTATCAAGCATTAATAGGAACTAGGATACTTGAATTCCATATCAATTTCACAAAGAGTTTCATGAATAAATAGGACTTGATATTTCAGACACAGGATCTCTCAGAGTAGATGAATAGAACCCATAAAGCTCTGAAAGCTCAGACACACAAGACTATAGTTCCAAAACTATGACTATAGCATTGGACCTCTAGGTGTACCATTTAAATTATCCTATGTAGGTTAAGAATATACTTTTGGATCATGTTTCTGATCATCTACCTAACCAGATTAGAAAATTGTAACCTCTATCTCCTTCTCATCCTAGAATCAGGTAAGTTTTACTCTCTATCCCCTTATTTACTATTTTTAGAAATCAATTAAGCTCTTCTAGAATCAATAAATTAGTAGGTTAATTAATGTGCATTAATTTAGTGATTTTATCTTTAATCTAGACCTCTTTACTATTTATAATATTAACCCCTATAGTTTCCCAAATTTAGTAAAACAAAATCATATAAAAGGATAAAACTAAAATATGATTTCAATAAAACCTACCTCAAATGCTTAACTAGGTAATACAAAATTGATCTCTTTCCTTGACAACATTCTCCTCATCCACCATTCTTTTTTTTATTCAAGACCCTCATCATGCATATATCCATTTGTTGGTTGAATATTTTTTTGATCAGTGTACTGATAAACAAAATAGGTCTGATCAGCCAAAGTAGGAAGATTGGTCATCCAAATGCGTAGGTTCACCACATCAAAAGGGGACAAATCTCTCCTCTCATGAAGGGGAGGTTCCCTATATATATATATATATATATATATATATATATATATAACTCAAGGGTAGGACAAACCATCCATCTCTCTTTCTTCAGAGATGATGCATGCAAATCAAAGGAAAAATCTCAAGGGAACTGGTAGAAATCACTCCTCTTCTTTTAGAAGTATTATTCACAAACCACAAGAATACTCCTAGTACTAATTACAAAATGTATACAAGGATGTAGTAACTAGCAAATTGAGATGTAGCACAAAGTCTTCCCCTGAATTTCCCAAGAGTGAGATATGAAGGACAATGGGGGCACAAAGTCATCCCAAGGTCCTTTACATTAAAAAAAAAATAAAACACACTAAAAGAAATTGTGGGGTCACAAAGTCTCTCCACAGTTGACTTCAGGACACCTTCCTGACTATTTTCACTAATCTTGCTTGTTGAATTAAAGGAACAGAAAATATATTAAGGAAAAAAGACATAAGAACATTTTACCCAACAATAAAGATATCACAGCACAAAGTTTGAAAAATCACTTGTTTTCTTATTCCAATAAGAAAATATGATCAATCATCTGAGCTCAAATTCTCAATAATGCCTTTCATTTTGGGTAGAGTTTCATTTCTATTTGTCAGAGAGAGATCCTTTACAATAACAAGAGAGTACCTTATATAGCCTCTTCAAGACGGACTTGAGAATAGTAACACATCATGTTGCATTGAATTTTGTTGAGAAGACAGGCTAGAATTTAGGGGCATTTACCCATTTGCTTTTCTCAATGCAGAGAAACAAGTCACGCTATTGAAAATTTGCATCTTTCAATGTCCACCTGGTGATCTGATCCTTCTTCATCATTCCTCCTTTTTAGTTTAACTGAATCAAGTCCTTGATTCAATTTGATGCTCTATTCCTTAGTCACTTCCTACTGATCTTGGCCTCAAAGCCTTTGAATGCATTCAGGTCCATAGATTTAAAACTACAAGGATCAATGGCTATTTCATTGTCATAACTTTGACATCCATGGGCACGTCACTTTCCTCAGTAATTTCTTTAGTTTTATCATTTGAGTTTTCCCAGAGGGGACCTGCCTTTTGGGCCTTGAGAAATGATTAGCTTTGGGTCGAGAAGAGCTCCCCGCAAGGGTATCTACCCTTCGGACGGTCTTCAGATTTATTATTTTGCATCCTCCTGAAGGGAAAGTGACCCTTCAACTTTGGGAAGTGTCCTTTAATTTGGAAGTTAGGAGCCCCCCACAAGGGCACCTTCCCTTTAGGGTCCTTCAGCAGCCATTTATTTGGAGTCCTTCAAAACTTTTCTTACATACAATTCTCATGTTCAAAAATTCTACAGACATTTCCCATAGATAAAAAGTCTACGAGAATTATTGCTTTGGCTTTGAGAAACTCCTTCAGGCTTTCCTCCCACAGTCTTTCTAATTTCCTTCAGACTTTTTGTTCAAAGTAATTCCTTCAAACAAAAAGTTTGAAGGAATTATGCCTTAGTCTTTTTCCTGAAGGAAATCCCTTTGTCTTTCAGTTGTTGTAAATAAAAATTCCTAAAGAACTTACCTTTGTGGCTTCTTTGAAAATGACCCATACGAAGGGTGCTTTTGTCGACCAAGTGCCCTCTGCAAGGGTACATGTCCTTTGGGAATCTTTCTTGAACTTTTACATTGAACTGCTCCTTTCAACCATCTATTGAACTGAGCTTTGAACCACACTTTGAACCAAGCTTTGAACCAAGCCGATGATCCTTTTGATTGAACCAAATAAATGAACCAAAGTATTGAACCAACTAAATGAACCAAAGTATTGAACCAAATGAATGAACCAAAGTATTGAACCAACCATTGAACCAAGCTTTGGTTCAACAGTTCAATGGTTCATTCCCTTTGATTTGTCTATGTCCTTTTGATCCTCATTGAACCAAACACGTTGAACCTTGATGAAGTACTTAACTCTTGATGATGACATTGAACCTTTGAACTTATTGAACCCATTGAACCAAAATGGTTCAAGGTTCAATAGTTCAATGGTTGGATCTTTGCTCAGATGCTTGTCGATGGAGAGTTTTGATTGAGCCAAGGCGTTGAACCAATCTTGAAAATGACTAAGTGTTGGAAACTAATTCTTTTGATTTAACCCACTTGTAGAAGACTTTGATCCTATAGAAATGAACCTGTCTATAGAGCCTATATAAATCAAGTGCATAGTTTTCTCTAACCTTGAAAGACTTCATAGAAATCAACCTGTGAAGCCCGTTGAACTTGGCTTGTAGAGTCCATAGATTTTAGCCTGTAGAGTCCATAGATTCAAGCCTGCAGAGTCTGTAGATTTTTTCGAAGCTTGAAAAATGAGGAATTTGAATGCTTAGAACAAATATTGAAAAGAGAAGAGACAATTTTGGTCTATAGGACCAAAATAGTTCAAATGTTGTCCCAAAAAAAGAGTGATATTTTTGGGGGGCAACAGCTGGTTCCAGTTGGGGAACTTCTATCAATTGTAAAAAGAATTGAAGGGAGTAGAATCTATAATCTCTAGTGTCTTCATGTGTACCATTGCGCTACAAAGTCATGTTACCCAAAAATGAAAGGCATCATAAATGGAAACAAATAAAACAAAATAGGATTAAAAACTATACAAATATACATATGTACAGATGCAATGATCTGATACTTCAAGAGTTGAAGTGTTTTAGATGCTACCCATTATGAGGTAGAGAAAAGAGTGTGTGATCTTGATATTTCAGTAGAAATCTATTTTCACCATTATGTTGATGAATTATAAATGGGCCTCTCCAAAGGGAGTCAAAATTTCCATGCATCTCTTTTGGATCTCTCCTTTTGTCCCACAACTGAACTTGATCCCCAATCTGGAAATCATGATGTTTGGCCTTTTGGTCAAAGATTTTCTTTACCAAAATTTGATGAGCAGAAATTCGGTCCACCACCATGGTTTTCTATTCATCCAACTCAGTCAAGAAGATGATTCTCTTATCAAGAGAGCTTTCATATGTCTGATCTTCGATCGCCTTTGCCAATTTCAAGGCTGGTAATTATAAGGTGATTGGTATTTCAGGATTGATACCATAAAGAAGTTGAAAAGGATGCATACCAATTGCCCTCTTTGGTGTGATTATATCTACCCATAGAGCATCAACCAATGCTTTATGCCATGTCCTTTGATTGTCATCTTCTAACTTCTTGATGATAGTTACCAGATTCTTATTGCTAGATTCAGCTTGTCCATTCATTTGTAGAAAATAATCAGAAGAGTGAGAGAGTGTAATTCCATAATGGAAATAGAATTATGTAATTTATTGAGAGGTGAAACAAGCTACATTGCCAATAATAATTTTGGTTGGAACTCCAACCTGAAAATGATATTCTCCTTGAGTAAATTACATACAACTTCTGAAGTATCTTGCTTAGTTGGGATTGCTTCTACCCACTTGGTGAAACAGTTAGTTGCTGTAAGGACATAATCATGTCCAACACTTGAAGATGGGTTTATAGTCCCAATAAAATTAATCCCCCATTTCTATAATGGTTCATCTATGATCATTGGCTTGAGAAGTAGTGCAGCTAACTTAGATCTTCCAACAAATTACTGGTAGAGTTCACATTTTCTCACCCACTTATATGCATCTTGGAAAAGAGTTGGCCAGTAATACCTAGCTTGTAAAATCTTTTGAGTAGCCATAGGAGAAAAAAAATGTCCTCCACAGGATAGATTGTGGAAGGATTTCAAAAGTTGGCTTTGTTGTTCTTTGTCTACACAGCGAAGGAATACTCCATCTATGCTTCTCTTGTACAATTCATTGTCCCAAAGGACAAAATTGGCAATTTTCAACTTGATAATCCTCCTTTCTTTATAAGACAAATGAGCAGGACATTCACCATAAGTAAGGAAATGAGCAATACCTAAATACCACTCATTGGTAGTGGAGACAAAAGGGACTCTTGGTGTTTCTTCCACTTCAGCTTCTTTATGTTGTGTATCTTCTAGTTTATTGTCAGCAATTAATTGGCATAGGCTTTTTCCCCTGACCAGCTTTGTTGGCTTGATGTCTAGATCAAACTCTTGGATCTTTGCAATCTACTTGCCTCTTTTTATGCCAAACTCCTGCTGAGTTAATATGGACTTGACTGTGGTGTCAGGAACTAAGGCAGTAGTGTGTGAATTTAGAATATAGAAGCGGAAATGTTTGACTGCTTTCACCAACACATAAGCATGCTTCTCTACATTTGAATACTTCATCTCATGGGTTTTGAGAGGAAAGCTCATGAAATAAATAGGATATTCCATACCTTCCTTGTCTTGTTGAACAAGAATTGCTGAAAGCGTATGTTCAGATGCATAGCTATGAATGATGAAATCTTTGTTTTAATCTGGACAAACCAAGGTAGGGGTGTGAGCAATGGTAGTCTTGATATCTTGAAATGTTGACTTGCCTTCTTTAGTCCAGCAAAAGGTGGTCTTTCCTTTCATCATTTTCACAATGTGTCTAGTCTTCTGAGCAAATTCAATGATGAATCTCCATAAGAAATTTGCCTTTCTAAAGAAAGAGTGAACAACATTTTTACTTGTAGGAAAATTAAGCTCTTGAATAGACTTGACTCTGTCTGAGTCAATCTTTATGCCTTCTTTAGACACAATGTGTCTAAGTAGTTTCCCCTCTATTACTCCAAAAATAGACTTCTTAGGATTCAAGGAAATACCATTCTAGCGATAGCACTCTAACACTTATTGTAAGTGGCATACATGATCAGATTGACACTTTGAAAAGACAGTCAAGTCATCAAGGTATACCACTATGAATTTACCTATCTCATCTTTGAAATCCAGGTCCATTACTCTCTGAAAGGTAGCACCAGCATTTATCAAGCCAAAAGGCATCCTTCTATATGTAAATGTACCCCAAGGTGTGGTGAATGTAGTCTTGTGTTGGTCTGCTTTACCAACTTCAACTTGATTATATCCTGAGAAGCCATACAGCATTGATAACATATCTGAACCTGTCACTATTTGAAGCACTTGATCCATAATTAGCAAAGGGTAATTATCTTTTAAAGATGACTGATTCAGATTCTTAAAATCTACGCAAATGCAAATTTCACCATTCTTCTTCCTTATAGGCACTATGTTTACAATTCATGTGGAATGATGGATTGGGAAGATTATTCTAGCATTTAACATTTTTGGTATCTTAGACAGAATAGTACCTAATATTTTCAGATTGTACTGTCTAGATTTTTGCTTATAGGGCATTGAGTCAGCATTGAGAGGAATGTCATGGCAGATTTCATCAGGTTTGAGAGACTTCAGGTCTTCATAAGAATATGATAAGACATCCATGTATTGACAGAGTAAAGTGATGAACTTGAATCTTTATTCAAGGGTGCAACACTTACCAATGTTAACCATCTTGGGATTTTCTTTAGTAGTCAGATTTACTTGATCAAATCCCTGAGAGAAACTTGAATATGTTTGCTATGGTTTGATGAATCTATCATGCTTATCAAACAGCTTCTCAATAGAAACTAGGCCTTTGGGATTTTATTTCTTTTTAGCTGTAAGAATTCTTCATTTATATTTGAACTAGATTCAGAGGTTGCTTCATACTTTTGAGATTCACTACCTTCAAAACATAGTTATTTAAAATTGTATTTTCATTTCAAGAAGGCAATGATTTGATGATGATCATTGAATACTTGCCAATGATCAGCATTGTTAGGAACACTTGGTCTACATATTAGCTCAATAGTATACTGGTCTTCTTTGAAATCTGAGTGAAGAACTAAAAGAGTTCCTAAAATAGCAAGTGCATCAGCTCTGTCATTAGATTCCTTGGGTATGGCAGAAATGTTGAAAGCATCAAAGCTTTCAATTTGGTCCCAAACCAAGTTGTGGTAGTGGTGTAATCTTTCATTCTTGGTTTGGTATAAGATTCTCACTTGACAAACCACTAATTCAGCATCCCCTTTGGCATGAAGAAACTTGATGCCTTTGTCTTGAGTAGCCTTAAATCCAAGCAACAGAGATTCATATTCAGTTGTATTGTTAGTGTTGCAAAATTGTAATTTTTAAGATGAAGGAAACATATCTCCTTGAGGAGATATCAAAACAATCCCAGCTCCTAAACCAATAGAGGAGCAACTTTTATCAAATTCTAGAGTCCATATCTCGTCAAATATTGATTTTTCTTTAGACTTTCCTTCATTAGAGAAGGAGGGTCCTTCTTCATCTGTATTGCAACCTACTAGTTCTTCTACTATTCTAGTTAAATTGATTTCTAAGTTGACACTTTCAATAATTATATCAGATGTTTCATGCATTTCATCCGTAGATAGAAAGTAGTTACCCATACCTGAGGATTCAAAAATAATTTGAGCTTCAGGGGCTGATGTTTTAGTGACCACATATTTTGCCTCCTTTTTAAGGAGCAACCTCTTCATTATGCCTTGGATAGGGATCCTTGCCTCAGACAAGTCCATGCTTAGTTCTCCTCCCATGTCCTTATAGAAATTTCATCTAAGAAAAATGCCATAAGATGCTAGGACATCAACCACCAAGACAGTCATCTTGATTCTCTTGTCTGGAAAGGCTATAAATACAAATTAAACATATTTGATTTGCCCTAGCAATGGTACTTGCTTGTTCTCCATGGAAAAACATCTCCCAAATGTTTTGGTCAATGTGAGGCCAAAAGATTTAGCTACTTTAGCAGGCATGACATTGTCAGATGCACCTGAGTCTATAATACAATTACATAGATTGTGACCATTTATTAACAGGGAAACATAGAAAGGTTCTATTTTCCTAGGGGTAGTTGGAGGAGTAATGACAAGATTATTTAGAATGGGCATGTTCTTTGGAGAATCAGGAGTTACCTTTTTAGCTTTTTTTCATGCAAGGATGGTTTGGTTCTTGACATATTGGACCAACTTATTCATTTGATTAGAATTGGACTACAAATATTTAAATTCAGACATTTGAATTTTTGTCTTTTTGACATGATCAATTATGTCAAATGGTTGAATTAAGCTAGGTACAGAGAAAGGTATTTCAACCTTCTGAGTTTTAGGATGGATGGGAGGAGGGCTACTTTTCAAAATTAAAGTAGAAGGTGAAGGTGAAATTGATGTATTTACCTTTTGGGTGATCATTGGATCTTTTGACTAGAAAGGCAGAGTAGTTCCATGCTTAGCAATTGTAATTTTTGGATGAGGTTGGTCCTCTATCTTCTTTTCATTAGCTTGCTAGAATGATTGGTTCTTGGACATGGTAAACACTATATATGATCCATCAAAAGCTTCTCTTTTGCTTCTGGGTTCATCCTAGTAATTCAAGAAAGCAATATGGGAGTCCCCAGCTAATTCTTTTTTATTTTCTTCAAGGATATCAGCATCATTTTCTTGATTCAATTTAGGCTGGAAAGAGAAATCTGATTTTGCTATGAGATATCCCATTACTGAATTGGTTGGAGGAGCTTCTAGGGCAAGTTTCCCTTGTGGGGGGAAGACAATTTTTTTGCCCTTGATTTCAGAGAACATTGTCTTGATATGACTGATTTGGAAATCTCCTTCTTGGCATATCTCTATATGAAGGAGCAAAAGACATTCCTTGAGCCATTTGCTTTTTGAGAGCAAGCAACTCATTTGCCAATTTCTGCACCATTGGATCTGTTGTGCTTGTAGAGGAATACTCAAAAGATGATGAAGATCTATTTCTATTTGGATCTCTTCTTATCTTCCTTGCTAAGATGAGGTCATCTCTTACCTCAGTGGCTAAATGTTGAGCTACAGCGAGATCTATTTGACCAGCACATCTCAAAAGAAAACTTACTTCAAGTAACTGAGAATTAATGAAGAAGCATTTTAGATTCTCAGTTGTAGGTCGAGCAATTATAGGAATTCTATTCCTCAGTTTTTCAAACTTGGCTATGAAGTCCCTCATTAGCTCATGAGGTTCTTTCTTCATCTGTGTAAGTTGAGCCAGGAGTGCATGTGCATCTTCTACAGGTTTGAATTTGGCTTCAAACTTATCTTTGAGGGTATTCCAATCAGTTATTGACTGAGCCTGTAGATGATAAAACCAATCTACAACAGCACCTTGTAATGTTTCTATGAATAGCCTGACTTCTACATCTTCAAATTCTACTCCAATTACACCACAGGCTATGTTGAAGGCTGTAATGTGTTCATCGGGATGAACTTTCTCATCACCATAGAATTTGGGGAAATTCTTCTTTGAATTGCATAAAAGCTCATGTAAAGGTGGAGTAAGATTGAGAGGACAAAAAACATTACCCCAAGGGCCTTGAACTGCCATTATATGACTATGAAAAGGAGGAATAACAAATCTCAAAGGGGTAATTATTGGCAAAGCTTTATCAGCAATAGAAGTGGATACTTCATCTTGTAATGGAGATTTGACTTTAGTAGGAGGAAAGCTCTTGGTACATTGGAGATGAGATGGTGAAGAAAATAGATCAAAATTACTTTGTTTTACCTACTCGAATACAAGGTCAACAATACCTTTAGCCCTTTGGCTTCATGTATACCTTGAATCTACCAGATTGTGAAACAAAAATGGAAAGAATTGACCTTGCTTCAGTTTGAAGCTTGAGGCTTTAAGCTGTGCATTCTTTCCTAGTTAGTGTGGAGGTGAATGGTAAGGCTATAAATGGATAATGGGTTATATCCCTAGTAGATTCACCAAAAACTGTTGGTTGAATATTTTGTCAATCAGCGTATTGATAAACAACATAGGTCTGATAAGCCAAAGTAGGAAGATTGGTCATCCAAATGTGTAGGTTCACCACATCAAAAGGGGACTAATCTCTCCTCTCATCAAGGAAAGGTTCCCTATATATATATATATATATATATATATATATATATATATATATATATAGAAACATAAAATAATACTCAAGGGTAAGACAAACCATCCATCTCTCTTTCTTCAGAGATGATGCGTGCAAATCAAAGGAAAAATCTCAAGGGAACTGATAGAAAGCACTCCTCTTCTTTTAGAAGTACTATTCAGAAAACCACAAGAATACTCCTGGTAGTAATTGCAAAATGTAAATAAGGACGTAGTAACCAACAAATTGAGATGTAGCACAAAGTCTTCACCTGAATTTCCCAACAGTGAGATATGAAGGGCAATGGGGGCACAAAGTCATCCCAAGGTCCTTTACATAGAAACAAAAAGAAAACACACTAAAAGCAATTGTGGGGGCACAAAGTCTCTCCAAAGTTGACTTCAGGACACCTTCCCGACTATTTTCACTAATCATGCTTGTTGAGTTAAAGGAACAGAAAATATATTAAGGAAAAAAGACATAAGCACATTTTCCCCAACAACAAAGATATCACAACACAAAGTCTAAAAAATCACTTGCTTTCTTATTCTAATAACAAAATATGATCAACAATTTGAGTTTAAGTCTTAGTAATGCCACTCAATTTGGGTAGAGTTTCATTTCTATTTGTCAGAGAGAGAGATTCTTTACAATAAAAAGAGAGTCCCTTATATAGCCTCTTCAAGACGGACTTCAGAATAGTAACACATTGTGTTAAATTGAATTTTGTTGAGAAGATAGGCTAGAATTTAGGGAAATTTACCCATTTGATTTTCTCAATGTAGAGAAACAAGTCACGCTACTGAAAATTTGCATCTTTTAATGTCCACCTGGCGATTTGATCCTTCTTGATCATTCCTCCTTTTCTGGTTAATTAAATCGAGTCCTTGATTCAATTTGATGCTCTATTCCTTAGTCACTTCCTAATGATCTTGGCCTCAAAGCCTTTGAATGCATTTGGGTCCGTAGATTTCAAACTACAAGGATCAATACTAATACATTGTCATAACTTTGACGTCTGCGGCCATGTCACTTTCCTCGGCAATTTCTTCAGTTTTGTCATTTGAGCATTCCTAGAGGGGACTTGCCTTTTGGGCCTTGAGAAATGATCTAATTTAGGTTTGGAAGAGCTTTCACAAGGGTATCTTCCCTTCGAATGGTCATCATATTTCTTGTTTTGCATCCTCTTAAAGGGAAAGTGACCCTTCAGCTTTGGGAAGTGTCCTTTAATTTGGTAGCTAGGAGTCCCCCACAAGGGCACCTACCCTTTGGGGTCCTTCAGTGACCTTTTATTTAGAGTCCTTCAAAACTTTTCCTATGGACAATTCCCACAGAGAAAAATTCTATGGAAATTACCCACAGACAAAAAGTTTGCGAGAATTATTACTTTGGCTTTGAGAAACTCCTTCAGGCTTTCCTCCCACAGTCTTTCTAAATTCCTTCAAACTTTTTGTCTGAAGGAATTTATTCGAACAAAAAGTTTGAAGTAATTATGCCTTAGTCTTTTTCCCAAAGGAAATCCCTTTGTCTTTTGACTACCTTAAATAAAAATTCTGAAAGAACTTACCTTTGCGGCTTCTTTGAAAATGACCCTTCCAAAGGGTGCTTTTGTCAACCAAGTACCCTCCGTAAGGGCACTTGTTCTTTAAGAAGCTTTCTTGAACTTTTGCATTAAACTGATCCTTTTAACCATCTATTGAACTGAGCTTTGAATGGTGCTTTGAACCAAGCTGATGATCCTTTTGATTGAACCAAAGTATTAAACCAACTGAATGAACCAAAGTATTGAACCAACTGATGAACTAAAGTATAGGACCAACTGAATGAACCAAAGTATTGAACCAACTGGATGAACCAAAGTATTGAACCAGCTGTTGAACCAAGCTTTGGTTCAATGGTTCAATGGTTCATTCCCTTTGATTTGGCTAAGTGCTTTTGATCCTCGTTGAACCAAACATATTGAACCTTGATGAAGCGCTTAACTCTTGCCGATGGCATTAAACCTTTGAACTTGTTAAACCCATTGAACCAAAATGGTTCAATGTTTTAATGGTTGGATCATTGCTTAGATGCTTGCTGATGGATATTTTTGATTGAGCCAAGGCACTGAACCAATCCAAAAAATGACTAAGTGTTGGAAACTAATTCTTTTGATTGAACCCACCTGGAGAAGGCTTTGAACCTATAAAAATGAACCTGTCTATACAGTCTATAGAAACCAAGTCTATAGTTTTCTCTAAGATTGAAAGATTCCATAGAAATCAACTTGTGAAGCCTATTGAACTTGGCTTGTAGAGTCCGTAGATTCTAGCCTGTTGAGTCTATAGATTCCAGCCTGCAGAGTCCATAGATTTTTGAGAAGCTTGAAAAATGAGGAATTTGAATGCTCAGAACAAATTTCAGAAAGGGAAGAGACAATTTTGGTCTGTAGAACCAAAATAGTTCAAATTTTGTCCCAAAAAATGAGTGATATTTTTGGGGGACAACACCATCTACCTCAATATTTTTATGCCAAAAAACCTCAAAACTCCACAAAACTAGGTCTTCAAAAAAATGAAACTATAACACTGTTATTATTTTTTTGAAATTTTTAAATGATGGCTCATTAAAACCCTTTAGTATTGAAGTTCAACCAATGGAAAAGACAATCATAACCAAGACACACATGTAACAATGTTTACATTCTTCCCATTATCGCTTTGAAAAGTCTAAAAATCTAATAGTTCAAGCCCTAGATTCCTTTAGATATTCTAAATCTAATAATCACTTTAACATTATAGTTGAAATAAATATTTGGTTTGACCAAAACAAAAATAATCATTATGCATTTATAAAAAACAATAACCCTTATCTAAATAAACATGATCTCATTTGGCATCAAGAGTTTAAAAAATTATAAGACTAATTTTAACAAATCAATCCCATTTACATAACTATTTCATGTGTGTGTGTTTGTGTTTATATATATATATATATATATATATATGCAACACATGTGTCATCCATAATTTAAACATCCAATGCTATTTATTTAAAAATTAAACATATAAAATTCAAACTAAGCCTTTAATCAATGGACATACAATGGAATAAGAAATCATATAAGCATCCAAGAATATTGTGTTGCAACTCATGTTATAATATTGAATTTGCACATTTCATAAAAAGACCTCAATGTTCAATTTATGATAACTATATATGTGAGTTGTAACCAATAAAACATTATAAATATGTAATGACATACTAAACAGTTCATCTAGAATTAAATCAATATGTAATATCAAAAGTCAGACACTATGAAATAGAGAAAACATATTAATTAATATAATGCATGATGAAAATAATATTATTAACCAATCACAAAATACAAGGAAATATTTAATCTAAGTGGTGTGTGTAGGATTCCAGTTTCATTATCTCATCCCCCACTCATCCCCATCTACTCCATCCTCTCTGATGATACCCTCTCTTCGTTAGAGTTAGGAGGGTGTAATCCATCCTACATACACCTTAGTATGATAAATAATAATTAGATCATATCATGACATAATCACAATAATTTTTTGTAACCAAATAAACTACATAACCATGATCATAGTGTACCATAAAAAATATGAATAACTAACAACAAGTTAATAATCATAATTGTAAGCAATAAATAACTATCTATAAACTGACATATTACTAATCTAGCCAATTAAGACAATAAATTAACTAATCATTAACCACATAATCTAGTAATTAAAAAATTAATGGGTCTAGAGGAAAATTAGGATGTAACACTATTTGACACTATCAAAATTATTTCAATAAAATTTAATTTGACACTACATAATGTAAGCAAATTAGTCATTAAAGTCATTCAATATAAATATTTTCAACATGCAAATCATCTGTCACACTTGAGTCATTTCCTCCCGCCACTAGATACAAGCAAACACTAGTGGTTTTATCTATCCCTCCTCTCTTCAAATTTAGTTCATCTAGATTTTATCCCACACCTACTACTAGCTCTATTCCTATAGTAGATTATGCAACACATGATATCACCCAAGTTTATGAATATAGGAAGGTTTCTTACACCCATAGTTATAGATTTGTCACTCAGGTTAGCACCTATTCATATCTAGTTTCAACTCCTCCACCTATTATAGTTCTTCCTCCAGCCTAGATTTAACCATAGTCAAGACCTTCATCACCAACACAGAGAGTTTATACACTTACATAGATTTAGGATTCTATAAAAAATTTAGCTACCATATTCACACCTAGGGTAGTCTCATTTAAATCTCATGCATCTACACATAGAGAACATAATCAGAGAGCTTATCCTACTACCAGATGGATCCATAAGAGCTAAATCCACTTCTCATAATTACAAAGGGTCCCCACAATTAGTTTTTACTTTAGAGATTTCAAAGCATTTACAACATATACATCTTTCAGATCCATATTCTCAGCATTTCCATCATGCTTCACAATCATGCATGATTCCACTCTTCGTACAAGACACCATGACAAGGAGTCTCATATGAGATTCATCAGTTAATAACATTTATTTCTATCATTGACTGTACATGTTATCTCCTACTTGATTATACATAGTTTTCTCTACTTGATTGTACATAGCTCAAATATTTCAAAATAGAAAAATAATATACTATTTCAAAAATATAAAAACATGTCAATTGTATGCATCATCTATGTTTTACATTTCTAACCATTATTCTCAAATTACATTACATTATTCTATGTTATTATTTGTCAATTTATCTATATTACCAAGCTTCATTTAATCTTCTTTAAGTGTGTGTAGTGCATCTAGATCTATGATTGCTACACTCCACCCATCGAGGGTCATCTTACTTCTACATTCCAGCTACATATCGATACATCTACACACTAGGGGCATACTCTACATGACTACACCATCTAGGTTATGTCATTATTACACTAAAAAAATTGGACATTTTTTATAGTACATTCCTTAATTACTTACATAGATATCACATCGACATCCATTAGCATATATCACACTTATGTATTTCATAGCATATACATTAGTCTTGTAATACATATCTTGTATACTCTTGCTTCTCACTTTACATAGTTAGATGCATGTTTATTTCTAGTACTTTTCATGATTCTACTCTTCACTTTGATTAGCTAGATGTGTTTACATTTTCTACTTCCTATTTTCTTCATGTTTACATTTAAGGGCATTTGCCAATGTCCTCTATTCCTATCTATATGTGTGTGCCTTTGGACAATTACTAATGTCTTTTATGTGTTCCTTTCATGTGCTTGTGGCTCTTATGCCATTCTTTGTTTCTTCCCATTGTGTGTGTATGCAAAATTTGTACATGCCTTGTATGCCTTGTGTGCTTATGTGGTTGCTTGGCCACCTTCATGCGTTTCTTGCCTCTTGATTTGTATACTTATTGCTTAATTGTTTATATTTTTGTGCAATCCCATGATTCCAATTAGGCATTTACCTTACTTCTTAGATTGTATGATGGACATCACGATCCATCCCTCTATGACACTAACAACTAACAAATAACATTTCAAATTCTAATTTTCTCTTATGCACATTCTATTACATTATTATATCTATCTAGGCATACCCTTGTGGATCTAAAAATATCTCTACAACTTTTACTATATCTTGAGATAATCTATATCAATGTCATATCAAATGTTTTTGTACATTAACACACTTGCAAGGATTCTTCTCATGAGGGCAGTCATTGTAGGGTCTTCATTCCTACCCTTAGAAGAGTGGGAAGTAAATAGGCATTTTGTCATAGAGATTAGAGTCCTAATGATCAAAAAAGCAATTTTAGAATAGTACAGTCTAGAATCTAGAACTCAACATAAGCAAACTAAACCAAGTAGATAATTGAGGATCCAAATTAGTCATTAGTTTTAGCTCTGGACAATAGTGATAAAAAATGGGACTATAGTGTTGGACCCCAAAGTGTCTAGTTTTTTATGCTATTGTCCAAATTGTAGAATATTAGTTTTTTCTAGAATCAGGTAGATAGCTGAGTTTAGTCATAGTTTTGCATATACAGTTTAGTCTAAAATTTAGTAGTTTTCAGCACTTATTTTGCTCAGAGAATCTAGATACAAGGGGCATCATGCACGGTATGAGGGTATTCATTTTTAGTTCAGACATGGTATTTGATACAAATTTAAGTTTAGAATCTACCAGTTATTGGGGGCAATGTACATGACACATGGTCCTTCTCTATTTCTGAGTTTATAGTATTGTGTTGCACATTCCTAGAAGTTACATGCCTTAATTCATCTGAAGGTGGTTGTAATCACATTGAATTAAAATTTCATACAAGTTTTCTTCCCATGTACTCGATTTCCCAAGTGGCTTCCTAAGCCTTAATTCTAATTTTCTAAGGGGTTTCTATACAACTCCAATCTCTATCTTTCAAAGTGGCCAACAGTGGCCTAGTTTCTATTTTACATTCACCTATCGATGCCAACATTATTAGATCATAACATATTCAAGGGATCCATGAGCCATATTAGATGACATTCATCTATATCATTATTTTCTCATTCATATTCACATCTTGGGGAAATGATGGAACCAAAGGTCTAGCTAACCTTTGTATTCTTGAACAACCTATTCAAAGGGATTGGACACATAGGCTAGACATCAATTAACACATGTATGATTCATTAAATTCACATAGTTAGTGATGATGGAGCCAAAGGGCCTACCTTTTCATTATTGAGCCAAATTCTAGGGCATTAAGCACTCAACTCAATCACCAATATACCTCTTGGGTTACCATAATTCCAACATCACCCAACACAACCCAATAGCATAATTTTTTTTGTATTGGTTCATGTATCAGGAGAGGTGTATTCATTCCTTTCTCTTCTTTCCTCTCTCTTGACCCAAATTTATACATTCTTATTTTAGATATAGTATACATAGTAAGAACTAATCTACTTTTTCTTTCCTTTTTATAGACTTATATAGTACAACGTGATCTCACTACGCACAACCCAACATCACACATCTTCTTGGGCTTATCCTCACAGGTAATTTTAGGTACACTTATCTTTTTTTCCTTTATCCTAGTATTTCAATTTGTTTCATACTTTGAATAAAGTGGGGGGAGGAATGTAGTCATACTAAAATGCAATTTGTATAACTTGATCATGATTTGTGACACCAAAACCATAGTTCTTTTATACTCACTTACATATCCCACTTAAGCATATTTTCACTATTTCCCAATCATTCGAAGCCTTCTAGATTCAACTCCTATTGTCCTAACCTCCTCTCCTAAGCATAGATCTATCCCCCAGGGTCTGTTTCCCCCTAGACAATAGTACCATAAGTTGGACTACAACATTGGGACATAGGTTGTCCACTTTCTAGTGTTGTTATCTAAGTCCACAATACCCTCAAATGGTCATATTTTCCCAAATCCTTATCTTTTCCCTTGTCAACATAATTCAAGTTTATCTAACCTAGGATCACTAGTTTCCCTATAGAATCCCATTCAAAGGTCATTTATAAGGGTTGGCAATCACTCAAAAGGCACAAGCAATAAATATATTAAATCACACCACTTAAATCTTGTTATTCTTTGCATACACCCAACCACTATTATTTCCAGCCTATCTAAGCTCACCTACTAGTCATGAGTCATCTCAAGCTTACCCAAATTCACATACACTTGCATTGCATATACATAATTACATAATACACATTCAAATTGAGAGAATTGCATTATCCTTAATCCCTCTTTAGAGTATTGGTATTTAGGCATCATGTCCACACATGGGGTGGGATCACATGTTTAGTACATATTACAAACTAACCCCTTTTTCCAATTGGATTCAAGATCACCCATCACTCATGAAGAGTAACTAGGATCCTTGAAGACTAAATTAATTTCACGTGATGTTTTACAATTAACTAGGACATTATATTTTAGACACAGGGTCTTTTGGAGTAGATGAATAGAACCCATAAAGCTCTAAAAGATTAGACCCACAAGACTAGAGTGCCAAAACTAGGACTATAGCATTGGACCTCTAGGTGTCCCTTTTTTGATGATCCTATATAGGTAGAGAATAGACTTTTGGATCCTAGTTTTGATAGTCTACCCAACTAGATTAGAAATGTTTAGCCTTTGTCTCCTCCCTCTCAGCGCAAAATCATCTAAGTTTTGCTCTCTATCCCCTTGTTTGCTATTTTTAGAAATCAATTAAGCACTTCTAGATTCAATAAATCAATAAGTTAATTAATGCACATTTATTTAATAATTTTCCCATTAATCTAGACCCCTTTACTATTTACAAAATTAACCCCTATAGTTTCCCAAATTCAGTAAAACAAAATCATATAAAAGGATAAAACCAAAATATCATTTCAATAAACCCTACCTCAATGCTTAACCAGGTAGTGAAAATTTGATCTCTTTCTTTGAGAATTTTCTCCTCATCCATCATTATTTTTTTATTCAAATCTCTTAGCATCCATATATCCATCTACCTCAATATTTTCATGCGAAAAACCCTCAAAACTCCACAAAAATAGGTCTTCAAAAAATTGAAACTCTAGCACTGTTATTGGTTTTTTGATATTTTGGTATGATGGCTCACTAAAAACCTTGAGTAGTCAAGTTTGGCCAATGGAATATATAATCATAATCAAAAAACACATCAAACAAAGTTTACAATCTTCCCATTATGGATTTGAAAAGTCTAAAAACCTAATAGTTCAAGCCCTGGATTCCTTTACATATGCCAAATCTAATAATCACTTTAACATTATAGTTGAAATAAAGATTTGGTTTGACAAAAACAAAAATAATCATCATGAATTTATAAAAAAACTTTAACCCTTATATAAATAAACATGATCTTGGTTAGCATCAAGCCTTTAAAAAATTATAAGACTAATTTTAACAAATCAACCCCATTTACATAACTATTTCATATGTGTATATATATGAAACACGTGTGTCATCCATGATTCAACCATCCAATGATATCCATTTTAAAAATTAAACATATAAAATTCCAAGTGAGCCTTTAACCAATACACAGATAATGAAATAAGCAATCATATAACCATCCAAGAAGACCATGTTACAACTCATGTTATAATATTAAATTTGCACATTTCATAAAATGACATGAATGGACAATTTATGATAACTATATAAGTGATTTATAACTAATAAACCATTATAAATATGTAATCACATACTAAATAGTTCATCTAGAGTTAAATCAATATGTAATATTGACAGTCAAACACTATAAAATGGAAAAAACATATTAATTAATATAATGCATGATGAAAATAATATCATTAACCAATCAACAAATTACAAGAAAATATTTAATCAACTGGTGTGTGCAGGGTTCTAGCTTCATTATCTCATCTCCCACTCATTCCCATCTTCTCCATCCTCTCTGATGATACCCTCCCTTGGTCATAGTCAGGAGGGTGGAATCTATCCTGCATACACCTTAGTATGATAAATAATAATTAGGTCATACCATGACATAATCATAATAATCTGTTGCAACCAGATAAACTACATAGCCATGATCATAATGTACCATAACAAAATATGAATAACTAACAACAAGTTAAAAATCATAATCATAAGCAATAAATAACTATCTATAAACTGACATATTACTAATCTAGCTAATTAAGACAATAAATTAACTAATCATTAACCACATAATCTAGTAATTAAAAAAATAATGGGTCTAGAGGAAAATCAGGATGTAACACTATTTGACACTATTAAAATTATTTCAATAAAATTTAATTTGACACTAAATAATGTAAGCAAATTATTCATTAATGTCATTCAATATAAATATTTTCAACTCATTTAGCATTAGTGTTCCTGATAAATTCACCTTTTTTCTTGATGTTTAACAAATGAAAGTAATGAATTTCAATTTGGTGTTAAATCACGATAACCATGCAATTCCATCGACCTTGAAATAACCACTTCAATTCTACTTAACATTTTATTAATAAAATATTTCCATTTTGTTTGAATTTAAATCACATAAATCAATATATTCCATTTAATGTTCAAAAATAATTAAAATAATTTTGATGTTAGTCCAACAATAACAACTAAATAATATAATGAGAAAAAATACATCTAAATAAACATTCCATTTTTAAAAAATAGGAAATAGAGTTTAATTAATCCATCCTATAACATCAATGTCTATAAATCCATGTGGCTCACAATCACACTAATTAAGATAAAACTATATAAGTATTTTATTATTAGAAATGGGTTGTGAACTCGATCCTCTACTTACCTCTCTAGATCCTCCACATCATTGGATCTCTACTCGTATTCAAAATCTTCCCTATCTAGTGGGTTGATGTAGAAAAGGAGGCTAAACTTCTAGAGGCCATAAATTTTGTTTCATAACTCCATTTGTGTTCTCCTTTACACCAAAATGAGCATCTCAAAAATTTCAATACATCTATAACCTGAACTATCTAGATATGGATGTTTTAAATCTTTTTTAGAGGCCATAAATGACCATCTAAAGGTCCAAAAATGCATTTTAGTATTTTTTTAGTTTTTATTTTATTTTTTAAATCTGTATATTTTGGTAATTGGATGTGAAATTCAATTTAAATTTATCCAATAGATTGATTTTAGTGTTTATTTTTTATTTTTTTTTGATATTTTTAAAGTTGAATGTTCTTACATGTGAAACATACTAAAAATAATATCTGCTAGAAATAATAGGTCATTTTTTATTATTTTTTAGAGTTTCAAATTTTGCATGTCAATTTGAATTCTGAGTTAAAGATTATTTATGTATGTTTTTAAATTATTTTAATGATTAAATACAAGTAAATACATTTTATTAAAATATAATCTATGCATATTTGTATTTTATTGTCTTTATAGTATTGATATTCATTATTTTGTATCAGAGTAAGTTCAAATCTCAGAGGTGCAAGAGATGGTGAGAAGATGAGGAGGAATCGATCTGACGAACTGGACTATGCAAAAGCTAGAGAGATAAGTTGAATGATAAATCAATATTGTTATGAATCAAAGATAAAGGATAATATAAGATGTTATAGAGGATGACATAAATCATGAAGAATAAATTTTACAATAGAAGGAGCAACAAGAATAACTACCATCAATGGAAGAGAGGTTAGATCTTTATAAATAAGGGATGAAGGAATCAAGGTTAAAATTCCAAATTATGGAGGATGTTTAAAACCATAGGATTTGATAGATTAGATGAACATCATGGATAATTTTTTCAATTGGATAAATATAAGATAAGATAATAAGTTAAAGTTTCCATGTGTGAAATTGAAGGGTAATGCAATGATTTTGTGGGAACACCAGTAAAAAGAATGGCAAATAAAAGGTAAAGGGAAGATCAAAACATGGAAAAATATGGAGAATAACATGAGGGATAATTTTTTTCTTATGGATTACACACAAACCCTATACAAAAGATTAAAATTTTTGAGATGGAAGGATCATAGTGTAGAAGAGTATAAATATATTTTTTACAAGCTTTCCATATGAGTGGGTCATGATGAAATAAAAAAATAGATATCCAGAAGGTATGCAAATGGTTTGATGTTTTATATTCAAGATGAATTAAGCATGCAAAGAATACTTTACATGGAATAAAATAGATAGAATTTTAGAAGAATGTCTATTGGGCCAAGAAAAGGGAAATCCCTTCCAATAAGAGGAAGAGGTGGATAAATAAAGGTGGGTTTAATACCACTAAAGTAGAATCATCATATAGTGTAGACAAACAAGAAAATAATAGACAAGGCTTTCAATACCAACAAAGAGGACAATGATTTTAGAGAGGACGAAGCAATGGTGGTGGTAGAGGATGGTTTATAAATCAACCTAGATCATATGTTTGTTACATATGTGGAGAAGAAAGACATAGACTATTTGAGTTTTCACACTACCAAGATCAAGAAAGGAGGTAAGAGGATCACCTAAAATTGAATTTAGTTGAAGCTAAGACAGAATAACAAAATACTAAAGTTTTAATAGTAAATATTAGAGAAAATCTCTTATTGAGAAGAATAATGATTGATCCAAGGAAAGAAAATGAGCAACATAAAAAGGTGGTGATGCATGGATGCAAAAAAATATCCTTAGAATGAGATGTAATTTAGGAGGTATTTATGAACATAAATTATAAATGGTTTTAGTTATGAAAATATGGTTTTCAAGGACATGATTGAGAAATAAGATTTTTAGTTTGAGAATCATCTTAATCATTATCATATTTCATGGTTTAAGAAATTAAATGAAGTTACAATAGATAAAAAGTGTTTAATCAAGTTTTCTATAGGTAAAACGTATAAGGATGAAAAATGGTGGGATGTTATAATAGTGGATGCATGCCATGTCTTATTCATAAGGACATGCCAATTTGATGGAAACGTAATCTATGATGGAATAAATAACACATATAGTTTCTAGAGAGGTGGTATGAAGGTAATTGTGTTACCTATTCAAGAAGAAGTGTAGGTTGAAAGCATATTGACTACAAAATAATTTATCAAAGACATGAAGATGACATGTTTTTATTATGCATTAGTAACAAAGAAAGAAGACACAAAAGTGATAAAAATACCAACATAATCAATAGTAGTGTTGAAATAATATGTATATGTTATACTTGATGGGTTACCATATGGTTTACCTCTAAATGGATATATTCAACATCATATTGATTTGATTCTATGATAAATTCTACCTAATCAATCAGCTTATAAGATGAGTCCAACAAAACATGAATAATTGAATAAATATATCATTGAATTGGTGAGGAAGGGTGTGGTAAGGGAGATCATTAGTCATTATATAACACTAGAATTTCCAAATCTAAATAAATATGAAGGGTGGATGATGTTTTTGGACAATAGAATAATAGATAAAATTATAATCAAATATAATTTTTATAACTCATTTAAATGATATGATGGATGTTCTTACAGGAGTAAAATATTTTTTGAAGATTGATATAAGGAGTGGATACTATCAGATTCATATTTATGAATGATATGAATATAAAAAAAAATTCAAGACTAGATATGGTTTATATGAGTGGATGGAGATTCCATTTGGATTATCTAATTCACCTAACACATTTATGAATATGATGAACATAGTGATAGAAGAATACAATTGTGAGTTTCTAGTGGATTATTTTTATTTTATTTTTTGATATTCAATATGACCAAATAATAACACTTACAACATTTGAGAATGGTATTGGAGTTGTTAAGAAAGGAGAGGATCTATGAAAATTTGAAGAAGTGCAGGTTTATGTAGAATAATTTGTTATTTTTGGATTTATAGTTTCAATAAATGGTGTAAGAATGGATGAATAAAATATAAAGGCAAATGTTGAGTGGATTATTCCAAATAACATAATAGAGGTAATGATTTTCATGGTTTAGCAATTTTTTTTAAAAAGTTCATTAAAAACATTAGTAGTTTTGTTGCACGAATAACAAATTATATGAGAGGAAAAGAATTTACCTGGAAAAGAGCAGTAATAGATAGTTTTGAATTATTGAAGAAGAAGACTAAAGATAATCCTATTTTAGCATCACCATGTTTTATAAAAGTTTTTTAGGTTGGATTTTGATGCTTTATTTGTATGAATTAGTGTTGTGTTGTGTCAATAATGGTAGATGGTAGTATATTTTAGTGAGAAGCTCAATGAGGTAAGAATAAAGTATTATACATATGATGTTGAATTTTATGCCATTGTACTAACATTATTAAATTCGAGGTATTACCTAATGCCTAAGGAATTTATCTTATTTATTGATCATTAGGCCTTAAGGTATGTGAACACTCAAGGAAAGCTAAATAGTAGGCACACAAAGTGGGTATATTTCATGTAGGGTTATACTTTTGTGTTGAATCAAAAATCAAAAAACAAAATCAGGTAGCTAATGATTTATGCAAGTGAGTGGGTTTGATAACTACTATGGTGAGTGAAGTAGTTGGATTTAAATCTATTAAATAAGTATATGATATCAATCCATATTTTGTCAATATATTTGAGAAATGAAAGAACCCATTAACAGGTGAGATAATTAATGTTTATTATGAGTATATTATGTATGATGGTTATCTCTTCAAAGATAAATAATTATGTATTTTGATTGGGTCTCTAAGAGATAATATTATTGGATAATTGCATAATTGTGGTTTGACTAAAAATTTTGGTGGAGGAGAATTACTTTTAGCCAAAGATGAAGAGAGATGTGGAAAGATATGTTTCAAGGTGTAGGATATCTCAGGTGGAAAAAATACATGCAAAACATATAGGGTTGTCCATGGGCAAATTTGAGTATAGATGTTGTGTTGGTATTAATAAACACATAAAGAGGTAATGATTCAATTTTTGTTATTGTATATAGGTTTTTTAATATGGTTGATTTTATTGCATGTAAGAAAACCAAAGATGATATTAGAGTTGCATAACATTTTTATGGATATTATGAGATTTTATGGTATTAAAATAACCATTACATCAGATAGAGACATAAAATTTTAGAATTTTTATTTTAGGAATTTATGGAAGAATATGAGAATCAAGCTACAATTAAGTAGTTCATACCGCCCACAAATAGATAAATAGAATGAATTTTTAAATATAAGCTTGATAAATTTGTTTAGATGCATAGTTAGAGAGAATCCCAAGCAATGGGACTTGGATTTACCACAAGCTCGTTTTACATATAATAGTGCATTGAATAGATCAACATGAAAATTATAATTTTAAATTAATTGTGGAAGAAATCCTATGTGTTTCTTATATTTGTTATAGTTACCAATTATAGAATGAGTTAGTGATGATGTAGAAGCATTTATAAAGCATATATAATAATTGTAAGAAGAAAATAATCATAAGAAAGTAATAAAAAGTATAAAGAAACAAAAAATGTAATATTAAGGTCAAAAATATTTAAAAGAGATTTAGTGATGGTTTACATGAAGAAATAGATATTTATGAAAGGTACATATAAAAATTTGAAGTACAAGGAAATTGGACCCTACAGAAGTATGAAAAATATAATGACAATGGTTATGGGGTGAGTTTACCAC